>BQKN01000720.1:82236-105921 GCA_022839385.1 Asparagus kiusianus | reverse complement strand
GCTCTTCGCCGCCGGAGGTGAGTTTGATCTACACCTCTTCCCAACAATCTCCCACTTGGAGATCAAACCGCCGTCAACAGGCTATCCCATCAAGCTCCTCTCCTGTGTGGCTCCGCCCTCATCATCTATGCATGAAGGCCAACTGAAGTTGCGCACAACTCCAGTTTCTGAACTGTCACCGTCTTTGTTAACATGTCTGCTGGATTCTTACTTCCTGGAATCTTTTTCAGTTTCAACACGTCATCTTCCAACAGGGATCTGATGAAGTGGTACCGAAGCGCAATGTGCTTCGTTCTAGAATGAAATGCTGAATTCTTCGCCAAGTGTATCGCACTCTGGCTATCACTGTGCAAAACATTCTTCTCTTGTTTGAATCCCAGCTCTGTCAACAAACCTTGAAGCCATATCATCTCTTTACTGGCTTCAGTCACTGCAACATACTCAGCTTCTGTAGTGGATAGGGTAACGATCTTCTGTACCTGTGACATCCAACTAACAGCTGTAGTTTCAACGGTGAATACATAGCCGGTGGTGCTTCTCCGGTGATCAACTTCACCTCCAAAGTCTGCATCTACGTACCCTTGCACTTCTACCTCTCCCTTACCAAAGTGCAAACACTTCTGTGTGGTGCCTCGTAGATATCTCAGAATCCACTTGACCGCTTCCCAATGAGCTTTTCCTGGATTCGACATAAACCGACTGACCACTCCCACTGCATGGCCAATGTCTGGTCTCGTACAGACCATAGCGTACATCAAGCTTCCGATAGCTGAGGCGTAAGGAACCTGAGCCATACTCTCTTTCTCTTCTTCTGACTGAGGAGACTGATCCTTCGATAAACGAAAATGGCTGGCCAAGGGTGTGCTCACAGGCTTGGCGTTGCCCATGTTGAATCTCTGCAAAACACGGTTGATGTACTCCGTCTGAGATAACTGCAAAAGACCTCTCTTCTTATCTCTCGTGATTTGCATTCCAAGGATCTTCTTTGCTGGACCTAAGTCCTTCATGTCAAACTCCTTTGACAGCTGCTGCGTCAAACTCTTGATATCCTTCATATCTGCTCCTGCAACCAACATATCATCAACATACAGCAGTAGGATGATATAACTGGACTGATATCTTTTGAAGTAGCAACAGTGGTCGGCGTTGCACTTCTGGAAGCCTTCCTTGTGCATGAAGCCATCAAACTTCTTGTACCACTGCCTTGGGGCTTGTTTCAGGCCATACAAGCTCTTCTTGAGTCTGCACACCAGGTTCTTCTTCTTTGCTTCTGAGAAACCTTCTGGCTGGTGCATGTATATCTCCTCTTCTAGATCTCCATGAAGAAACGCCGTCTTCACGTCTAACTGTTCGAGATGAAGATCTTCAATTGCTACAATACTCATCACGGTCCTGATAGTATTTAGCTTTACCACGGGAGCAAAAATATCGGTGTAGTCAATTCCTTCCTTCTGCTGGAAACCTTTGACAACTAGCCGGGCTTTATATCTTCTGGAACCATCCTGCTCCTCTTTCACCCGGTACACCCATTTGTTGTGGAGTGCCTTCTTACCCGTGGGCAACTCAGCTAGTTCCCACGTCTGGTTTGAAATGAGAGACTTCATCTCATCTTTCATAGCAAGCTCCCACTTGCTCGCATCTCCACACTGACAAGCTTCATCAAAGCTTTCAGGCTCCCCACCATCTGTCAACAACAGGTAGTTCATGTATCTCCTGTTGGGTACAGGAGGACGAGAAGATCTTCTTAATATCGGAGCTGGTGCGTCGGGCTCCTGCGCACCATCTTGTCCAACAGGCTCTTCTTGCTGAGGACCCTCTGCATTTGGTTCTTCCGAGAGGTTACTCGGGACATCATCTGCATCTACAAATATTGACTCACTTTCTGAGTCATCAGTCTTGTGCATGTCCTTGTACATCACCTTCTCGTTAAATATCACATCTCTGCTCCTGATCACCTTCTTGTTTTCGTTGTCCCAAATGCGGTAGCCGAACTCATCTTCACCATAGCCGATGAAAGTGCATTTCTTTGACTTGGGATCAAGCTTATTCCTGCCTTGATCACTAATATGCACGTAAGCTACACAACCGAAAATTTTAAGATGTGAGAGTTTTACCTCTTTTCCGCACCATACCTCCTCTGGTATTCTGTGCTCCAATGGAACCGATGGACCTCGGTTGATCAAGTAAGCTGCTGTGTTGACCGCTTCTGCCCAGAACTGCTTCGGTAGGCCTGACTGTACTCGAATGCTTCTGGCTCTCTCTGTCAGCATTCGGTTCATCCGCTCAGCTACACCATTTTGCTGAGGCGTGCCGGGCACGGTTCTCTCCATTCTGATCCCGTGCTCATAACAGAACTTCTTGAATCCGGTATCTTCATACTCACCGCCATTGTCGGTCCTGAGCTTCTTTATTCTCAGACCGGTCTCATTCTCGACCATAGCTTTCCATCTCCTGAAAGCCTCAAATACTTCTGACTTATGCTTCAGAAAGTAGACCCACACTTTCCGAGAGTGATCATCGATAAAAGTCACGAAGTAGTGTTTTTCACCAATGGACGCGGTGGTTGTTGGTCCCCACACATCTGAGTGAACGAGCTCCAGTTTCTCTTTCTTGGGGGTTCTGCCACTTGTCTGAAAGCTGACTCTCTTCTGCTTTCCAAGTATACATTCTTCACACATATCCATCTCCACTGACTGCAATCCTGGGAGTTTTCCCTTTGTGTGCATGATCTTCATCCCCTTCTCACTCATATGACCGAGTCTCTGGTGCCACAGCTTTGAAGTCTCATTGCCTGCTGTAACTGAGATCAAACAACGTGCACCTGCTGTCATATATAGGGTACCAGTCTTCCTGCCTTAGGCAATCGTCATTGCGCCTTTTGAGATCTTCCAATCATCTCCATGGAAGGTCATGGTATATCCTTCGCCAGCCAACTGGCCTACGGATATTAAATTCTTTCTCAGGTCGGGAATATGCCTGACATCCTTCAGCTCCCATACTGACCCGTTCAACTTAATTTTCACCATGCCTTTACCCACAATAGCACATGGTTGATCATCACCAAGATATACGTATCCAAGGTTTCCGGGGGTATACTTCTCGAAGAATTCTTTCTGAGAGGTAGCATGGAACGACGCTCCTGAATCTAACACCCAAGATTCCTCCTTGCTCTCCAAAGAGCATATCAATGCGTCGTCTCCTCCTGAGGTGGAGGTGACATTCACCTCTGCCTTCGCCTCCTTCTCCTTCTATGCACTCTTGCACTGATTCTTGTAATGCCCGATCTTTCCACAATTCCAACACTCGATAGCCTTCGAGCTGTTGCTTGGATTCCTTGATTTGGACCTCCTGTCCTTTGATCTATCTCTGTAGTTTGATTTTCCTCGTCCGTTTCCTCTGGTTGAATTTCTACCCCTTGACTCTGTATGCAATACTGAAGAGGTTGTAGCTTCACCCGACTCTCTCCGTCGGATCTCCTCACTGAGAACCAAGTCACGAACGTCGCCGAACTTTAACTTTTTCTTTCCCGACAAGCTACTCACAGCTGTGACTGTAGCGTTCCAACTCTCTGGTAGGGAAGACAAAAGTATCAACGCCCGAACTTCATCATCAAACTCAATCTCAACTGAACTCAATTGGGTTGTAACCATATTAAGTTCATTGAGGTGTTGTGCTACTGACGCGCCTTCCGCCATTTTCAGATTGAATAACCGCCGCATCAAATGAACTTTGTTTGCGGCTGATGGTTTCTCTTACATGTTTGAGAGAGCTGCCATAAGACCTGCCGTGGTCTTCTCTTTCGCTATGTTGAACGCAACATTGCGAGTCAACGTCAATCTGATAACTCCGAGGGCTTGTCTATCTAGAAGGTTCCACTCTTCTTCCTTCATAGAATCCGGCTTCTTCCCCGATAATGGTTGATACAGATTTTTCTGATACAGATAATCCTCTATCTGCATTTTCCAGAATCCGAAATCTGTTCCATTAAATTTCTCAAGTCTGATTTTTCCTTCATCTGTGGCCATGTCTCCCACTTGAATCTGACTTCCTCTAGACCGTTTCACGCTCTGATACCAGTTGTTGGGAATTTAACGCCGAAATCCCTAATGCAACAGAAACGCAGTATAAAGAAAAGTACACCAAGTTTTAACGAGGTTCGGTAACTGCCTACGTCCTCGGGAGCCACACAGATAATTTCTTATTAATCAAACAAGAAATTACAATTCAAGAGCAAATCCCTAAACTGGGATTTCTCAAATAAAACACTGTAGCTACAGTGTTAATAATTAAAGGGTATGAACCCTTTCAAATCTCAACTTGAGAATAAATGATACCCCACAATAAAAAACTTCTTTAATGATCTCTCTGTCTCTCTCCTCTTAAATCTCCTCAACCACTGTTGAAAATTGGAATCAACCAACAACAAATCACTGCTGTGATTTCAAATGAGCAACGCTACTGCGTTTTGGGGGTTTTCCGCCGCCGCTGCCTGGAATCGAAGAGAGAGAGAGAAAGGGGAAGAGCAACAAACCCTAGGGCATCAGGGTCCCCTTTTATAGCCGAGAGATTAACAGGCTGGCGACAACCTGTCGCCAGCGATCGCTTGCACGCGGAGGTGAGAGGCTGGACGCGGAAGTCAGCATCTCTCAAACGCGCGGGTCGACGAGCTTCTGAACGCGATGGTCGTCGAGTTTCTGAACGCGAGGGTCGGGTTCGTCGCCCACGCACGCCTGCAACATCCATGAGCTCGCCGGAGCTCTTCGCCGCCGGAGGTGAGTTTGATCTACACCTCTTCCCAACATCAACATTATATATATGCACGTAAACATACAATACACATAGCAGTAAATACATGTAGACACATCAGTAAACTCATTAGCAAAACCTAAAACAAGAAAATTAAAATAAATTAGGAAATTAGAGAACCAGACATAAATTTCACACTATTACATTGTCAGTATAAGAGTCTTCATGGGCTTCAAATTAAACAAGAATGCAAGAAGAAATCATGGAAAAGAAACAAATTTGGCAAACCAACTACTGATTGCAACCACAAAAGAATCAATTTTAGGAAATAAAATGCCCCAACTTCATCTCGAGCCTAAAGAAATCAACTTTTACAAAGAAATTTGGTAAAGAATCAGAAATTGAATCAACTGAATAAATGTTATTACACTCAGAAAACTCGGCTGTAAAACAGATCCATTGTGGTTGATATCCACAGCAAGAAACTGCCGCGGCCATATATCAGTAGTCACTACGGTAGTCCAGTGCAGTAAGCAAGGTTTTCTTAAATGCGACATACTTTAAAATTAGTCTCTTCCTGTTTGATTCTCACTTGTTTTGTGCTTTTCAGAGTAGGGGGATGTCAGAATTTCTATTCTATTAACTCAGGGTTTTTTTGATGTCAACAGCGAAAATTCAGGATCTATTGTCAGAAACCTGATGTGCATGTCTTAGTATTGGATAAAAGATTCGCGGATGCAGCTAAGCTCATTTATGTAACTATGTTAGCTTGTACTGTAAACTTCAGGAATAAAAACACAATGGCAGTAGAGAACAATCCTTTTGAAATAATGGTTAAGATATTTAGCTTTATTGAACCCCAAAATAAATAATACACTGAGTTCACAAGTCGATCCCTGATTTCAGCATATTGCCTAAAGTCATGATACTGCAATATTGAACTAAGATCAAGAATTGTAGTACTCTCTAGTTACCCAGATATTTGGACCTGAAGTTACTATTATCAGAACCTCAACGTCGACCACCATGGTACAGGTACAGCAATCTAAAACTCTAATTTAACAAACAAGAACACGTCACAGTGCCACACTCAAGTTCCAAATCTTTTGCATAAACGCAGAGCTGAATCAAAACATCTTTTCGTCATCTTGCTGACATTTGGTTATAATTAACATGTTATTTTATCACATTCTCTAATCATGATATATAGTTCTGGAACAAGCTTATTCTCAATTACGCCAAGATACTACGGAACAGAATTCTTTCTTCACTTACAAGAGACAGAATAAATAAATGGAATAATTTTATTAAAGTTTAAAATAGTTACATAGAAGAACATCAAAGAAATAAATCATCAACTTCTAGACACTCTTCCATGTATGGAAATGCCTCAGTTACAAGGATCGTCAATTCATGATCGCTGAGCATTGGAGGATTAGGCAGTTCACCTCTACATGCCACGCTGTCGCGTTGAATATCCAAACATTCAGTCAAATTGACAGGTCGAGGAATATCAATCATCAAGCCTTGTAGTCGTTCCTCTGCTTGTACAGAAGCAATGTTAGAAGTCATATCTGTAGTGAATAAGCCCAAGCCTTGAGATTCTTTATTAGACTCTAACAATGGAGATGAGTCATCATCATCAGTGGAATCAACAGTTTGTGGAATATTAGTAATCAAGCCTTCTTGTTGTTCAGGTCCAGTTTGCCGAATATCTGCTTCTTTGTGAGACCCTAGCAATGCAGATGATTCACCGTCATCAGTAGGTGATAGCAGAGGTCGGAAGTCAGAGACATCAAAATACATATGGCTTTCCATAAACTCCGCCAGAGGGTAGTCGTCCGTTGGTGGAGCCATACACAATTCATTGATCAAATGTAGGTCGGCTTGAAGACCACCAATGGATGATGACGGACTCATGGTTGACTCAACATCGTTCACCCCCTCACAGTTCTCTCTTTCATTATTAACAGTAATTAAGCATTGATGTAGTTCTGGTTCCTCTGATAGCCATTGCTCCAAAGTTCTTCCTGCTTCTGACATCTCTTTATCACCAATATTAACGGCACAAGAAGATCCATCCGATGTCAATGAAGAGAAATCTTCCATATCTGCATAAGATACTAAAGCATGCTTGTCCTCCAACAATGATAAAGACGGTGATTCCGTATTCGCAAACTCAGAGGTCCCTTTTTCATTATAATCAGCTACCATAGAACCATTTTCCTTGACCCGCCTTCTCTTCACCATCCTTCGTCCCTCTTCTTCCTCCTCTACATTTAATTTTCCATCAAAAACAGCAACATCAATCCAACTCATATCTGACTGCACGTTTGATTCTTGACAGGACAGCAATGGAGGAAACTTAGATACTGACGATGTGTTTTGTTCAGATGACTTGGTGTACACTAATCCATAGGTTCCCATCTCAAGGTGATCAGCACTTTTCCTCTTCATCACTCTGTTCCCTTTAGCTACTGCCTCTTGTTCACCTGCAGGAACAGGAATATCATCTACTTCTTGGTTCGTTTGAGAACTCTTCTTCCCTTTCTTCATGTAGATTCTGCACAATACCATGTCATCGAACACTGTATCATCTGAAGAAGAGTGCAAGTGAAATTCGTGCATAATCCAATCACCATTAGTCTTCTTCTTCTCCTTCCCGCGAGTCTTAAAAGTCAGTTGTGTTTTGTAGCCAATAACTTCAGTTCCAATCATAATCGTTGTGTCACCTGCACTCCCATACCAAACTCCACAGCCAGCAGTTCGGTTCACCCTTTTGGCACTTGTGCTTGTTGGATGCCTAGGGGAGAAGAAATACATCTCTTTCTCATCACTCTGGCTCAGAAATGAATCACCTGAACATAGATCATACGTCAGATACAATCATCAGCAAGTTAAATAGCAGCATATCATTAGATGTAATTATCAAAGCAATATTTAACAAGCAAAGAAAGAGGGAGATTTTTCGAAACAGAAAAAACTAACACGCTGGTCAGCTAAGAGACCCTGTTCAACTGACAATGATTAGTTTGATGTTAAATAAATGATAAAAGAAAGATTTTAAAAACAATAGTAGCAGCAAATTAAGTAACTACTTTGTAGCAGTGAAGGAACATCTGTATACAATAACTTGGTACGCTAGAAGCAAGAATAGAAAATCATGAGATATGAGAGGAATGCGGCATCAAGTTAAAAACTTCAGCATTAGAAATCTTCTCTTTTTCTCATATACATAGTAACAGAAAAGAATGCATTGACATTCAGCAAACAAATATTCTCATCTTCTCATTTTGCCTCGATTCTTTCCAATAACAGAAAAACCACAAACCCTGAAACCATTTTCGCAAATTTTGTCATTTCTTTTACCGATGATGTGGACACATTTGCTAAGAAATATTAAATATAATGGCCTATATTCTATGGAGCAAGCCATATTCAGCAACAAAACAACCCATCTTAAAACAATAAAATATTAATTAATTAAGAAATTAGATAAACCGATATAAAATTACCACTATGATTCTATTCTTGGTACAAGAGTCTTCATGGGCTTCGAATTAAACAATAATAAAAGAAGAAAATAAGCAAAAGAAACCAATTCGGCAAGAAATTACAACATAAAAAGAATCAATTTTAAAGGAATTAGACGCCCTGACTAACTACATGTTGAAAGTAAAGAAATCGGAAATTGAGTAGGCTTACTAGGTAAATTCCAGGGTTCGGTGGAGTAGACATCAAAATCTTTGATCAGGGAACTGGGAGCAGCAGCAACTGAAGACGAAGAAGCAGCAATTTTCCTCTTCAAGAAAAACCCGATCAGCTCTCGATCGGTCGGATGAAATCGAAACCCCGGCGGCAGTTGTTGAAGCAGCATCGCCAGCAAATCGTCGTCAACAACGGGCTGCATTGCCATTGCCATTCTCGACGATGACTACGATGATGATGGCGGGAGAAAACTAGGGCAGAAAATATGGGAACTTTCTTGATTGATTGGCGGCAGTAAATTAAAAATTGGAAACCCTAGTAAGTAAATTTGTTGCCTTAATTTGAGAGAGAATACATATGTAGATCATCATGGATTTTAGGGCTGGGGTTGTTTCCTAATTGGGCTTTGGCGGTGGAACGCGGGATCCGACCGTTGGCGAAGATTTCACGCGGGGCCTTGATACGTTTGTAATCTTTGAATCGGGGCCGTTCATTTTTGCAATGATTTCAATCAGGTTAGTTAAACGGTAATGATTTAAATTGGAGGTGTTTTTGTTTGGTAATATTTTAAAAAGGAAGTATCCTACTTAAGAGCACAACCCTTTCCAAATTAGATTATTCAGAAAAGAGCCCTATAGCATTAGCCCCATGCTTAAAAGGTTACTTTCCTATTATGATTACTTAACCAGTATTGGTATTCTTTTTTCTCTTCGGATCAGTATCTTAGTTAATTTGGATTATAAGGATCTAAAACTTCAGAAAACTTAAACACAAGGGTTATTTAGTTCTTAGTCCCTCAAAGCTCCAATAATTCCATATTTCCCCCTCAAATCTCAATGATTTCTCATTACTCCCTCAAATCCCAGGGTTGCTTGCAATTTGGTCCCTCAATAACCAAAATACCCCTTAGCTATGATTTTTCTATTAAAACACATCTTGTTCAAACAAATATTATTTAAACTTCGGTACTATACAGTTTATGTCTTTTTAACTTTAATATTTCAGAGTTTTTTGACACTTTGATACCCTAAAGCTTACACCTTTTTAACTTTGATACCTTTAAGTTTTTTTGATACTCTTTCTATGCCAAAATTTATATGTTTTAACTTTGATATTCCTAAGGTTTTGTTTTGATGCTTTGATACCCCTTACTTTAGGGTATCAAAGTTAAAAAATGTGTAAACTTTAAGGTATTAAAGTTAAAAATGTGGACACTATGGGATATGAAAGTTAAAAAATATATAAACTCTGGAGTATCAAAGTGTCAAAAAAACGTTTAGAGTATCAAAGTAAAAAAGGTATAAACTCCAGGGTATCAAAGTGTCTAAAACGTTTCAGGGTGTTAAGGTGTAGAATTTAGAGTGCCAAATTAAAAATAACCCTTAAACAACATCATGTGAGGGTATTTAGGTTACTAGTTGGATTGCACGTGCAATGCACGTGGTAAATTTTTTATTATTTGTTTAAAATTTATAATTTTATTTATAAAGATTTGTTATTAAATTATGGAATGTAAGTAATAGATCAAACATATAGGCATAATCTAAACATTCAACATTTGAACAATGAAATTACATTTATTAATTGATTGGGCGATGGTACACTGGTTGCATCTATAACGTGATTGATCAATCAAATATCGTCACAAAAATATATGTAATAGTAATGTTTAATGATGTGGATGTAAGTACAAGCTCATGGCATTCGAAGCTTGACTAAGTCTTTGCAATACGTAATGTGTGAGTGCATATATTCACGGATGAAAATTTCACAATCACATATAAATTCCAAAACACTCATTAAACTTTGTCTAATCAAACATTATTATTAAGGTCGATGAGTAACTTTCTAAGGGCAGGGGGTTTGAAATATAAACAATAGATAAATATTCCAGAGGATTATGGGAGAACAATCATGAGATAATCAAAGAATGTCAACACATCCAAATACAAAAAGGTGAACACCCTTGGCTGCAAATCTCGAAATACTCTTGGATACTCAAAACAAATGCAAACACAAAAAGAAAACAAAATCAACACATTCAAACATTAGATAAACGCATTTAATACTCTTATCAATACCATTCAGTAGCTCCAGAAACAAAACTGTAACGTTCACTCAAGTTGTAAGCTAAAATATATTTTTCAATAAACTACAAATAGATACCAACAGACAACACCTTAAACTGTAAATAAAATTTCCCAAAAAATTAAAAAGAAAAAGAATAGGAATTTTACGGTCAAACCATAAAATAAAGATTCAATAGGCAACTCAAGTAAATACTCCCCCCAACTTACATTTAACAACCCAAAATTCACGTTCATGTAATTCTGAAGTACATGACTCAATAGATATAACATGAATGTTTGTTTTTGCTTCTACACCTCTGCATTTGAATGCATTTCCATAAGCCAAGGTAATAAATTGGATTGTTCACGATGTAGCTCCTGGAATAATAGTCTCTATATTTGTAGGCATGAGAACATTGAAGCCATCAGCAGCCGTGGATACCCACATCCCTGGGATCTGCTGGTGCCAGTGTATTTCCTTCAAATATTTTTAGACTTACACACACACACACACACACACACACAAAATAACAAATTTATATTAGTTTCTCCTTAATCACATACAGATACAAGGAATAAGATAAATCTAACAGTTATATAGAGAACTTTTTGATGTAAATGTAGGTTTGGCAAGAACATATATGCGGTTGCTCCTATTCTTTTGGGTCTCTTGCAATGTTAGATTTATTTGGCAAAATATATTTCCACAGACATCTTTTACGCAAGTAAGGTCATCAATTTTAACAAAAGAAACTGTGAAGAGGGGGACCATGATATCTCCAAAAGGAGAAATAATATACCTATGACCTGACAAGCTAAGTCGAGAAAAATGCAATTAAAGATATTGACTAAGAAAGGCAGCTCACAGTACAAGAGCAAGTCTAGCTCACGATTGTATATAAAACACCAAGTGTGACAAGGCCTGTAAATTGAACAGACTACACATAAAGTCATTAGTGTTTGGCAAGTTCAGTTGATGACCATAATAATATTCAGTGAAGCAGAAGAGATTGATTAAGTCAAGACGATAATTCTGTGGTCTGCAGGAGATGAGAGGAAAAGTTGGATGACTCACTTCATAGCTTCTTTGTCCAGTTGTATATGTAACCTGAGACTCTTTTATAGTGTCTTGATGATTGAGATAATACATTTTGTTTGTTTCATGAGATATAATCGCAGAGGGATTATATAGTAGTATGCATGATTTTTATAATTAAAGTGTGTGGGAATAACATGCTATATTTGCATCATGCAAATTCTTCTGTATCTGATATGGGACAGGCACTGGAGCAGTGGAATAGAGGCATGGCCTAATATCATGCATCAAGAATCATCGGTTGCTAAAGTTTTTGGGTCAAGGGTGTTAGAAATATTTGAGTCAAGACTCACGATGTGGGAAGAAACGCGGAGGAATGATGATATTTGCTGGAGTGTTTTCTCCAAGCTATTGAAGCAATCGAGTCTTGCACTTCTCAATGCCTACACAAGGCCAGGATTTCCTTATGGTGCTTTGGAGGTGAAGAGTTTGCACTTAGAAGCTCTCATCTCTGATGATGTAGCTGCGTCCCAAGCTAAGAGTTTCGAACAAGCCAAACAAGCTTGCAGTTAGTTAATCTCTCTTAATTTGACCCATTTGTTTCAATTTGACCATGTTAATTATTAGGATATAAAAAGTATATACTAATAGAACATGACAAATACCTCCATATGATCATACAAATGATTATATGATTATCACAATGAAAGTTGATTATTTTATCAAAAGTTGATGACTGTTTGACTAAAAGTTGAAGACCGAGTGTTAAATGTTCCTTCTAAACCTTAGGGAGATATTTTGTCATCTCTACAAATTATAGTGGAACTTTTATAATTTACCCGGATAACTAGAATAGGAACAAACCTGATGAACGAAAAGGAGCTGAGGTGGTTCTTTTATCTTTACTTTAAATTCACCATCTTCATCCCCATCTCTTTCCAATAAGAGGTCCCATATTCTGGAAATATAAAACAAACACGATTTAGATAGGACTACTAAAAAAAGTAAGTTCCATGACATTTTTGCTTTTTTGCCTTCTATGTAGTTGATGGTAAAGAAAATAACTTTCGTCAACTGATTTCTGCAGATGAGACAACCAAAGTGGATGCTTCGTGTGTGCTCCATTCTATTGATGTAATAGGTTGCTTATGGTACTCGAAGTGTGAAACCAAGGAATCTTCCTGTTGATGTAAATGGATGCATGTTAAGCTTTGAACTCGTGCAAAGAAATAAACATAACAAAGCAAAGAAGTTTTTCCTGTCAACAAATTATAGAGAGGATATACTGACAATCTCAACCCACCACAGCAGGTTTCCTGGAACCTAATCTAAATACCAGAGCCATTAATGGGTCAACCTAATGTGATGGGTCAACCTAATCTAAAATTACTTGAACCAAATCTGAAGTGTGTATGTGTGTATGGAAAAGGATTAAGGGACTTGACTGAGATAAGCACTTTATACTTAATGATGAAACTGAATGACATGTATGTTTACTGAATTGTGAATCAATATAACATTCTAGAATTCATAGTAGTAGCATTATCTATTAATGTTTTCTCTAAAGAGTACTGGATGCTGGTTGTTCAATAATTTTAGGAACCATTCATTACAAAAGAAGATTCCAATTATTTAAACAGTTGATATATGATCAATATTATTATGACTAAGAAAACCACTCTGAACATAGTTCCAAAGTGATAGTACTATTGGGAGGATATGCACATTAACAAAGAATTTGTAATTATCACCAATGAGCTGGATAGAAAGATTGCCAGAGCTAGCATTCATAAAGTCATAATGGTAATTTTCTCTTACAATTTGGTGTTAAGTATTATCCTTCAAGAAAATTTATATCAATATCAATAGCACATAGTAGTTAAGCCACGAAGCAATTTGAACTTCACATACCTTAATAGCATGTGAAAAGCAAGTTTGGTAATCTGAATTCCTAGCAATCTCACATAAAGCTCAGTGGAGACATTGCAAGGCTAATCTGGGCAAACAACTATGGTAAGATAATAACTTAGAATGAAAACTAACTGACAAGTCTGTACAAACACAAGCATGTTTGCATAGCAGCACATTTGCATCACAACACAACATAACATGCATGAAATTAACTTTGTCTCAATAAGCAAAAAAAATTTCCATATGCGGATAACCTAATTGGAAAAATAAAATCTCATTCAGTTAAATATGATAGATTAAAAATGATATGCAAAGGATCATTACTAAGGAAGACGCGTTATTATGATAAATTAATTATATTAGCTTGGATGAAAAAAGTTTAGCAATAAATGTGGCACATACCTGCTCAGGAGTTTTTTCCCCAACCACTGCAATCCTTCACTATTATTACTTACAAAATGAAACAACTCGAGCAATCCTTCACTATTATTACTTACAAAATGAATACGTAAATAATATGTAGTGTTAATACTCGTTTTTGTATAAATACAGTATATTTTGTTTCTGGTTTTCCCCGCTCCTCACCTCGAGGAGATCTCCACTATCACAATCCGATTTGGAAGCCGAAAATTCTACACACTCGGTTTACAAGCTTACCGAAAACTCTCACACAACAAACACTATGCAATCACACTTTACACACTAAGTGTAGGAACCTAGCCCGTATCCTCCTCCTCAAGTGCTCGGATGCAACCTCTCCCAAGGTTCGTCAATCGACGCCACTCCTATTGGATTCGACCCCATCTCTCGCCTCACACTTCTCTCGGTGTACAAGTGTATTACAAGTGATACTCACAAATAAAGATTAAATACAATGGTTTGTTCTCAATAACAAATGAGAACGCAAATGAAGCTCACACTCACTAAATCACACACTACAACCCACAATATATAGTATGGAATATTAAGCTTAATACATTGTGTGTGATAACAGTGAATGAAAAATATGTAACTTAATAAATATAGCTAAGATATGAAAATGAAATTATAAGCTATATGAAAAGATGAGTTAAGAAAACTTCTCAATAAACGAGAAGAACAGTAGAGGATGATGAGGATAGGATCCTCAGTTGAAATGAAAGACCTCTTCTTGTTGTTGCAGACTTCTTTTAAAACCGATGATTAGAAACAGGTTAAACAGCTCTTTTAAACACACTTAGGATTTTGTTAAAAATAAAAACTTAGTTCTTAAAAGAGAGAAACAATGGGTTATTTATACCCACTCAAAATATCAGCCAAATCCAACTTGAAAAGACCAAAATAGCCTCAGACAACCATTACAGAAAATAACCATTAAAAGGCAATGATGAGATCGGTGGTCGACCGTGGAAATCTCGCAGTCGATCGCGAGGCACAAAAAAGCTGAGAATAGGGTTTGAAAGCTTGCGGTCGACCGCGAAGGTCTCTGGATGGAATCACGGTCGACCGTCATGGTCGACTGCGAGCACAAAAGAGCTATAGTAAGAAAGTTTGCTGCTGGCGGTCTACCATGACGATTGACCGCAAACTGATACATGACATATGACAGGTTTTAGGCTGATTTTAAAAATACATTAAAAATATCAAATCAATTCCAAAAATAGTAAAACTTTGGGGAAAGTTTCTAAATGATAAAATAAACATGTTTGAAAAGGAATTTTAGAAAATCAATTTTCGTTTGTGAAAACTCCTTGTTTTTGAAAAGTGTTCAGAAAATCTGTATTTTCGTGAACATAAAAATTGAGATATGATTTGTTAAAATGTATATATGTAACATGCATATTATATATATATATATAAAGAAGTGTGAATGAGCTGTAAACATGAAATAAAAACTATTATATCAAAGTTTGATGAAAATCATTTATTTGATAGAAAACGTCAAAATTGTGTTAAGTGTACATATATTGAGCTTACATATAAACATACGATATATGTAAGCAAACTAAACTTATACCTAGGTGAATGTACACACATGAACTTGAATCTTTAACGCTTGATTGTAGTGTGTTGAATTACCTGTAAAGAGAAAAACAAAACAACAAAAACTAGAGAATGGATTAGCGACAAATTGTTTGACAAATCATCATCAAAACTATAGGGCCAACAATCTCCCCCTTTTTGATGATGGCAAATAATTTATTTAATGATATGAAATACATATTGGTAAACCACATATAACATGAATAAACTATTATTAACATGAATATATAAAACCACATATCATAACATTCCATTAATATGAATTAAACATTCAACTGATCATCAATATGAATTAAACATTAAACTGATCATCAATATGTAGATTTTCTCCCCCTTTGACAATATCAAAAAGGGGGGAAATGTAACTAGGAGCAACGCTCCCCCTGCATTTAAGCACAGATAATAACCAAGTCTATGGACAAAAGCTCCCCCTGTCAATTTGCATAAATGACATATAAAGATCATATATAGGAGCTAAATAATCATAACCATTCAGACACAACCATAAACATTTTAAAGTCCAAACCAAGCATAAAGCATCATTAGCAACATGTTTTCATAATACCACATATTTGTTTTCACAAAACAAAGCATAAATATTGTTTTCACCATACATTGTTCATAGAAATGATAAACTAACATAATCACAATAAACCGAATTAGTCTCACAAAACTACATTGTTTTCCACACAAAACATAGAGTTATTACAACTCAAAACAAAACATAAGTATCAAGTTTTCTTTCACAAAAAACATAAACATAACCATAAGCATAAAATCCAATAACCAACGAGAATCAATCACCACCATCATCAGAAGCAGGGCCAGAGCCAGAGCCAGAAGCAGATCCTCCTTCAGAGCCCTCACCTGAATCAAAGTCAGAGCTGGAAGAGGGATCCAGAATCTTAAGAGACTGACGCTGATAACTGAGAATGGTCCTAACGTCCCTCTGAATAGTTGAGACCTGAGTCTCAAGACGATCCAATCGGGCACAAATATCAGAAGTGGAGGAGGTGGAAGCTCTAGACCGAGAACGGGAAGATGATAGCTTAGCAGGATCAGATAAGGAGTCAAAAATTTGCATACGGGAGAGAAAAACTCTATCAAAGTATTCCTTACCCGAATCAACTTTGGGTTCATTGGTAAGAGCAACACCGAAGTGATGGAGAATGAGGGTGATTAAACAGCCAAAGGGAAGAAATTTATAATGCTTGCATGCCATGTTCTTAAGAAAAACATTTGCCCAATTCATTTTTATTTTGGCAAAAATGACATAAACAACATTAACCTTATCAGAGGCAAAATGATCAAAGCTACCAGTTTTGGGAATGAGATTTTGAGCAACAATACGAGCAATGAGTTTAGCAGTAGGATTAAGTGATTTGTTGTTCATAGGATAGGTGCAATCGGGCTTAAACAAGATATCGTTCACAGCCTGATCGGTGTGATCGATAGACATAAGCTCAACGTCACTTGTTGGAATCTTAAGGATTCCTACAAGCTCATCGGCAGAAAAAGAGATCTAAATGTTCTTAACAGATATGGTGATGGTTTGAATACCATCGGCAGAAGTGGTGACAGACAGATTCGCATAAAACAGATAAACAAGAAATGGGTAATACGGAACCTTACGTTCCACATCTAACAGTTTATCCAACCCGACAACATGCAGAATATTATGAATATCATACAAGACTAATTCATCGTATTTGATATATCTACTAGGCAGGATTTTTAGTTTACACCGTTCCCTATATTTCTTAATTAGGGGTTTGAACATAAGATAATCCTCATAGTTAGAGGCAGCAGATAATGATGAGGAACCAATATCAGGTCTAGATCTCTTCTTAGGAGGCATTGTTATAAAAAAAACTAGGGTTTTACAGATAGAAATATGACAGAGTTGAAAACCCTAGAAACCTTGGAATTGAAATAAGAGCACAAGAAAGAGAAATAGGAGAGATTACCCAAGATTTCCAAAGGAGATCGAAGATGAGATGATCCGCGGTCGATCGAAAGCAAGCTGCGGGCGACCACGAGGAGAAATCTGATATTTTGGGTGGAAAATTTCAAATGGGGAAGAAGAAGAGGGTCAGATCATAAGAGGAGAGGAAGGAATGGCTCGGATTAGCTCAACATTAAGATCAACGATGGTGATTCATTCAGTTATGGGAGAATTAACCAATTGAAACCGAAACCCGATAATAAAATGAAAACGAATCAGAAAAAATTTCTTGTGGTCGCGGTCGACCGTAACAACTTCCAGAAACTTCGACGGTCGACCGTGGCGGTCGACCGCGAGAAGAATAAAAGCATAGTCATATTAAAATCTGGATTTTGAGAGAAATGCAATTTGGACTGAAATAAAAATTGTTTTATGTTTATTATATATATATAAGAATATATAAGAAGTTCTTAGCTATTTAAAACATGAAATTATTTTATTTGAGCTTTTAAAAATAACAATAATTAATATTTAAGCCTAAGAACCAATTTACTAAAAAAACAAACAAACAAAAAATGACATGAAACTCATTTTGGTACCTAAATCATTTTAGTACCACTAAAATTTGGGACATGATCCCGATCATGTAAATCCAAGGCCCTAGGGTTATGAACCCGTTTAGGCGTATTTTGTGCACCGATACGGTCAAAACAAAAATCGTAAACATGACCCATACGATTACAATTTGTGTAATGTAAAGGCTTGAATGGTTTGCGTTGATCGAAATGAAATGCACGTGGTTCATTTGCAAAAGTAGATTTTCTTTGTAATTATTTTGCAAATGAGAATTTCTTTTCAAATTAAAACAAAACATGGCCAAATGACCAAAATGACCACAATAATCACATTTGTACACATGAGCATGTTTATGATTTACACAATGTGTGTGTATATGTGTATGTGATGAAGAAGCTTGATGGGATGCACAATCATGGATATGCTTGTCAATTTTTTGTGCATTATGACAAAATTGGGCTAAATGGGCTTTAAGACCGTAAATAGAACATTTATAAATTTTGTCATACATGTGTGCATAGTGAATAGGTTTCTTAGAAGAATTAATATTGTATTTTGCACACAAGTCCATAAGCTTTTTATTATTAGCAATACAAGTGTTTAGTGTTGAATCTAAGATAGATATATGTTTTCTCATTTGATTCAACCTATCATTGTGCATACAAGCATTGCTACTAAAAGTAGGATAAACAAGATTTTTCATCATAGATTTCAACTTATCTACTTCTAACATGGCATCATGTTTTTCATGAAGCAAACTAGCATTTTCAATTCTCAAATTTTTATTGTATTCTTTAAGAATTATATTTTTATTTGCAATGAAGTTAAACATAGTGGCTAGTGTTTCATGAGTGGATTTCATATTTACATACTTACTTTTTACATCAATATAGCAATTGTGTAATTTTTCAAACTCAAGAGCAAGCTCATCAAAAGTAATAATATCATCGTTATCAAAATCGCATACCTCACTAGGGTTATCACCTAGTGGTATTGTACATGGAGATGAGGCTTCTTTAAGACTCAAAGCGGGATTTTCCAACGCTTGTTGAATGACCTCCAAGTCTCCTTCGTGTGCTTCAATAATTTTTCATAAGGCGTAAGCACTATCAAAATTAGCAAATTTGTTAGAAAATGAAGAGTGAAAAGCGTTAAGCAAATATTCTAACAAAAACTTGTTCATATTAAACAATCTTTTATCATTTTCACTTCATTTGGATTTTTCCAAAATCGGAGCAATATAAGCATCCTCAATAATTTTCCATAAATTGAATTGTTTAGATTGAACAAAAAGTTTAAATCTAATACGCCATTGAGCATAGGGGAAAATATCCAAACACGGTGCAACATTAATAGCATAACCTAGACTAGATGCATCATACATATCCATAATGATTATATGCAAGAAGCAAAAAACAATCAATACTAGATTAGCACAAAAACGATAACTTGGATCTTTAACTCAAGGCGATTAGTCCTTAAATCAAAAAACACCAAGCTCTGATACCAATTGTTAGACCCTAGGGGGGTGATTAAAGTCTTATGCTAATCTAATCCTGATTAAATGCCAATTGAAATTATATTGATTAATTTGTTCATGCAAGAATGATATGAAAAAGCATAAATAAAATGTACGCTAAGCAAAACTCAAACAAACGATATGTTTACGAGGTTCGCTCACCACGACCTACGTCCCCACTCCTCACCTCAAGGAGATCTCTACTATCACAATCCGGTTTGGAAGCTGGAACTTCTACACACTCGGTTTACAAGCTTATCGAAAACTCTCACACAATAAACACTATACAATCACACTTTACACACTAAGTGTAGGAACCTAGCCCATGTCCTCCTCCTCAAGTGCTCGGATGCAACCTCTCCCTAGGTTCTTCAACCGACGCCACTCCTATTGGATTCGACCCCGTCTCTCGTCTCACACTTCTCTCGGTGTACAAGTGTATTACAAGTAATACTAATAAATAAAGATTAAATATAATAGTTTGTTCTCAACAACAAATGAGAACGCAAATGAAGCTCACACTCACTAAATCACACACTACAACCCACAATATATAGTATAGAATATTAAGCTCAATACAGTGTGTGTGATAACAGTGAATGAAAAATATGTAACTCAATAAATATAGCTAAGATATGAAAATAAAATTATAAGCTATATGAAAAGATAAGTTAAGAAAACTTCTCAATAAACAAGAAGAACAGTAGAGGATGATGAGGATAGGATCCTCAGTTGAAATAAAAAGCCTCTTCTTGTTGTAGCAGACTTCTTTTAAAACAGATGATTAGAAACAGCTTAAACAGCTCTTTTAAACACAGTTAGGATTTTGTTAAAAACAAAAACTTAGTTCTTGAAAGAGAGCAGAAATGGGGTATTTATACCCACTCAAAATATCAGCCAAATCCAACTTGAAAAGACCAAAATAGCCTCAGACAGTTGTTGCAGAAAATAGCCGTTAAAAGGCAAAGATGAGATCGGCGGTCGACCGTGGAAATCTCGCGGTCGACTACGAGACACAAAAAAGCTGAGAATATGGTTTGAAAGCTTGCGTTCGACTGCGACGGTCGATCGCGAAGGTCTTTGGATGGATTCACGGTCGACCGTCACGGTTGACTGCAAGCACAAAAGAGCCATAGTAAGAAAGTTTGCTTCTGACGGTCGACTGTGGCGGTAGACCGCAAACTGATACATGGCATATGACAGGTTTTGGGCTGATTTTGAAAATACATTAAAAATATCAAATCAATTCCAAAAATAATAAAACTTTGGGGAAAGTTTCTAAATTATGAAATAAACATGTTTGAAAAGAAATTTTTGGAAAATCAATTTTTGTTTGTGAAAACTCCCTATTTTTAAAAAGTGTTCAGAAAACCTATATTTTTGTGAACATAAAAATTGAGATATGATTTGTTAAAACATATATATGTAACATGCATATATTATATATATATATAAAGAAGTGTGAATAAGCTGTAAACATAAAATAAAAACTATTGTATCAAAGTTTGATGAAAAATCATTTATTTGATAGAAAACATCAAAATTGTGTTAAGTGTATATATATTGAGCTTACATATAAACATATGATATATGTAAGCAAAATAAACTTATACCTAGGTGAATGCACACACATGAACTTGAATCTTTAACGCTTGATTGTTATGTGTTGAATTACCTGTAAAGAGAAAACAAAACAACAAAAACTAGAGAATGGATCAGCGATAAATTATTTGACAAATCATCATCAAAACTATAGGACCAACATTTATGTGAAGATATCCTTCCTCAATTTTAATTAGATTCATGCTAGTCAATTAAGCCTAAGCATTTTATTATATCAATTATCCATTATAATAGTGGGTGTACGGATCCTAAAGCGAAGTTTCTGGTGAAAAGGTGTTAAAGATATAAGTGGAAATGAAATTCAGTTTGCAGTCAAGATTACAGGTATGCAGCTGCTAATTTTTTTGTTGCAATATCAGATGCATAGGGACAAATTTTAAAGCACATCAATTCTATTCCATAGCTTAAACAATAAAGCATATGCAATATTGAAGTTCATTGGACAAAAAATAAAATAAAATAAATTAAAAAAATAGTTCAATTAAATACTTGTGAAAATATGTAATTTAAGTGACCATTTTTATTGATTTTCCCATATTATCATATCAATTTTAAGAAACATGACTAAAAAACTACGAGTAATATTGATTTATTTCTTTAATTATTTCAGGAGAAAAAGGATCAATTTTCAAGTGTAGGCTGTGACAACTGTTTCCTCAAGTAAATAATGAAGTAAAGTTCATGGAACTATATTAAAAAAACAAGTAACAACAATGTATTTATGGGAAAAACATATGTCAACAAAATGCACCATTCAGAAGAAGGAAAAAAAAGTCAGCTGATTTAGGAATATATTTTTTTCCTTGTGATCACTATGGCAATGGTGAAAAACTTGAAAAATCAGTGGGTCAGCTATCAAGGGGCAAATATATGAAGAAAATAAAAACCAAATGCACAAAACACTTAATGAGGTTTAGCATCACACCAGGAAGTTTCCACTCTTCTAGACACTGCTCAAGTCCAGTAACATCTACTCTTCCATACTTCATGGGAATCTTAGGGCCGCCAGCCTCCTGAGAAATAACAATAACTCAATTATGAATAATTAAACAATTCTGACCTTTGATCCTAAGTTAATATAATGAATAGACATTTAAAAAGAAAAGGAAAGTAGACCTCCACAGCTGTAGCACTTGTTAACTAGAATAGATCAGCATAAGTAATAACTGGGTACTTGTCCTTGATGGGTTGAATAAGGTTTAAAGCATTCACAATGCATGTTACCATTATCAAGATCTTTCAATATTACCAAGCAACGAGATTGTGTGTTAAAATGCTAATGAAGATATACATTACAAGTATTGGCTGCATGTTTAAGTTCAACTTCAAATCGTAGACTTCCATTAGCTCCTCCTTTTTTTGGCCATTCTTCAATATTCTTATCATATGTACTAGCATCAAGCCACCCTAAGCGGATATGCCAGTAGGAATCAAGCAGGTGATACACTCATCAAGTTTTGTACTCAGTTATACTTCATCTAAGAAGATTCATAGAATATTCATAGGAAATCCAAGAAAGAGAGTGCATATACAAATAAATTTCAAAATCAAAATCAAAGTACAGAAAATACTCAACTCATACCTGAATATTTTCTTTGATTCATAGATAAAATCAAATCTTACCTTCTTCGATGATTTCCTTCGTGATCCTAACTGATGCCGATTTGCTGGGGTTAGGGTTTCGTCGAGGGGAGAGGGAGAGGGAGGAGAATGAGGGGGGTCTGGGGTTTTTGACGTAGGGTTCGCTAGGGTTTGGGGAGGAGAGGAGGAGAGTGTTGAGGCTGGTGAAGAGGGAGGGGAATTCTTGGAGGTTTGAGGAGAGAGGGAGGGACGGAGAAGAAGAAGAAGATTGAGAATGCATAACCGACGGAATGGAGAATGAAAGAAACAAAGGGTTTAGTGTTGCTGATTTCTGAATTCTGTGTAACAATAAAAAAGGGTATAACTTTGTTATATTTACAATAGGTAAAGGGTAATTTAGGGTAGAGAAAATTTTTCTAGTACTCCCTCTTTTAAAGGGTAGATGGTTGATAGAATAAATTGCAATAATCTTGCAATTAGAGGGACTAATATGGAATTACTAAAGATTTGAGGGGCTACTATCTAAATAACCCTAAAAATGAAAGGGTTAAGTGCTAATAGATCTGCTATAGTATCTCCAAATTGCAGATACAACCCCTATAGCTCTAATTGTGCAGATAAACACTCTGAGTGAATCTTTTGACTCTTAATAAGTCCAAAAAAAAAGTTCTATAGAGGATGATAGACCTCCTGCTATTTCTTGGTGAGGATAGACTCCCTGTCATTTTTTTAACTCTTAAAAGAGTCGAGAAAATGTTCGCTAGATCGAGGGGTCTTTCTTTTTCTTGAGCAAATAGAACAGAGGATCTATCCACACAATTAGAACTACAGGGGATCTATCCGCAATTAATCCAGGCCGTTTTCAGTTTGGCCCCCTTCACCCCTCTAGTTGTTTAATTAACTTATTAATGATCTCCTCCTTAATGGGAAACCCCATGAATTGTTGCTA
>BQKN01000720.1:59923-76737 GCA_022839385.1 Asparagus kiusianus | reverse complement strand
CTCTCTCTCTCTCTCTCTCTCTCTCTCTCTCTCTCTCTCTCTCTCTCAAAATCAAATGGATACGCAACAATTAGATAAACTAAGAAGGACTACTCGTGCGTGCACCATATCAGTTGGACTTCAGGCAAGCCTAATCGAGTCATACAATATGATACTTTTGTATTAAATTACAGTTATGTGATTAGTGCGCAGCTTTAGTATTTATTTTCCTTTTTCCTCATTTTATTTACTAAGCAAATATTGAGATTAATTGTTACTAGAAAAAGCAGTGTGTAGATATAATGCCATCAATCCTCTGATGCGTTCACGTGAACCTGTACAGCGTGTTTTCCCTCCTTATGATCTCTTTGAAGGTTTGATGAAGAGTGATTCCTTAAATAATTTCTTCAAACTCATTGTGGTAATTAATTTAGAAGAATTCATCACCATGTTTGATGAAGAGTATCATGGGATCTGCGAGAGTGCTGCTAATTTCTCGGAGAAGATACGCGACAGCAGCGATGAGAAGAGAGACGAGTTCATAATAATTAATAATTAGAGGACGTTGAGTACTAGAGAAGAGTAGAAATTAACATTTGAGGAGGTATCAAAGTATGTCAACATGCCGATGAAGCTGGCAGCAAGAGCCCTGAATGTTGAGCTGACACTCTTGGAGAAGAAGTACGCAGAGAGCTAGGAATTCCCAGACGGCCTCATCTCAAGATGAAGAGCCTGCAGACCCTCATCCAAAATGTTCAGGTGCTCTCGATTAACTATTCCTCTCTTTTTGGCATCTTTTTTTAATAAAAATATTGGCCTGGTCAAATATTGACCCAACTTAGTAAAAACAACTTTCATGCAATTGTTTGAGAATTAATTTTGATTTCATTCTCAATTTCAGGAGCAATGGGAGTACTGTTGTGGGTCCAGCCCACTTTGTGGCAAATATTAATTTGCAAGTGTTTTGTTTGTAAATTTTGGTTAGCCCAAAATTTACTTATCTATTTTGGCCCATTTTATGGGTAATGTTTGTAGCTTCTTGGAGAAGCTTTGTGGGAGAGTCAGCTGTATCCAAAAAAGTCAGAAGAGGGTTGTTAGGACGGATGATCTTTCACACACAAGAAAAGAGAGGAAACCAGAGAGTTTGAGAATTGCTGCCCCTGTACAGATTCTCAGGACCAGTCTCAATCAAATGGTCCGATTTTGCTGAAGCTTGGTCAGCTTGTTGGGGACACATAGGGCTTCAATCTGAACAGTTGGATCATCGATTTGAGTTCTGGTTAGTCGAGAATTGCAGCTGGACAGAACCTCTTTGTTTTGGTGATATTTTTCACTTTTGTTCCTCAAATTGTTAATCTCTTATGTATGTGCCTGTTGGTGGGTTGTGAAACTTTGTGAGACTGATTTGGGTTTCTTTTACCCTCAATTTATCATAATAAGAGAAGAAGGGGTGGACTCCTCCAGTCCCGTGGTTTTTACTCTTCACACTGAAGAGGTTTTCCACGTATAAATCGTGTTGACTTTGGTTGTCTTGTGTTGATTTTGTGGGTGTTGGTGTAATTGTTTACTACCTATTATTTTTTTACAATTGGTATCAGAGCAAGGTTATAAACATGGAGTCACTACAAGAAATTACATCTTTAACGAAGGGATTTCCCTTCGTTAAAGAGCTGAAAACCTTCGTTATTGTATGCTAACGACGGGGAAAAATCCCTTCGTCACCCGTCGTTGAAGCCCTCTTCGCTAAAGGGTCATGAAGGGATATACTACCCGTCGTTATAGAGTCTATAACGAAGGAACATATTACCGTTATTAATGTTTACGACGGTAATTATCACCGTCGTTACCTTCAGCGACGGGGATATTTTCCCATCGTTACCATCAGTGACGGGATATTTTCCCGTCGTTACCATTAGTTACGGGGATATTTTCCCGTCGTTACCATTAGTTACGGGGATATTTTCCCATCGTTGAAGACTAATTAATGACGGTTAGATACCGCCGTAAAAGTCCTCATAATGCGTAATTAGTAACCCATCAACGACGGTGCTTTCCCTTCGTTGATGAACAAAATACGATTTATAAAACCGTCATTGTAGACTACAAATTTCTAATATACATTAATAACAATTTTTTCATTCATATGCAACTATCATATTATTCTCAACCTGACACTAAGATTCACAACAAAAATATATTAAAAATACCCAATAATGAATAAAAGGGAAAACAAAAACTCCATTCATTAATAACATCAATAAATAAAATTCCACCATCCTTAAATATTCAATACTAGTAACAAGAGTTATTATCCCAATTGTTCTAAAGAAAAATACGTGAAACTATCTAAAACAAATTAAAATAAAAGTATGGAAAAGCCACATCCTTTCATCTCTAATCATCTCTTTTCCTGATGGCTTCTCACTTCGCTTTTCAGGAACTTGAGCCCTTTCTGTTGATTCCCTGGACTTTCCTCTCCCCCTTCCCCTTCCTCTTCCTTGATCAATTTTATTATTTTCTTTTTCTAATAGCTTGTCACTTTGGTTTTCAGAAACTTGAGCACTTGGTGTTAAATTCTTGGACTTTCCTCTCCCCCTTCCTCTTCCATAGTTCCCTCTCCTCGTACGTGGCTGGGAATTGTGCCTTACACTGATTTCTTCTTTATTTAAATTGCTAATCTCTGACAGTAAGGCATCATTTTCCAGCTTGGATATGCTGCTAGCTTCTGTGTTCTCAGAAGGCCCGGTAGCTACTCCATCAAGCACCCCGAAGCCCTTAGGATCCTGAGATCTTTTCTTATTGCGTTTACACAAGCTATGCAACTCAGCCTTACCCAAGAAGTATTTCTCCCATTCTTCCCGCATGACCTACAGGCAGAAAGGAGCGATTCAGCATCCAGTATCCGCTCAAATATGAGATCACTATAGATAATAAATTAAAATAATATAGATTATTCCAAAGCTTCTATGTAATCTTCAGAGTTTACCCTTTAAGAAATCACCTCTACAGGGCTAAAGAAAGACTACACCTATTTAAAGGAATGGTCAAGTACAGATTATAATGTAAATTGCATTCGATTTGATGTAAACACAATGCTTTTGTTTTACAGAAAATAAATAATAGGAGGAACTAATATATGGAATAAAAAGAATTCAAGAGCGATGATCACAACAGCAGAAAAGACGGCAGCGCCTAACAGGAAGAAATGTAAATGGAAATACGCGAGAGGCAACGTAAGCAGAAAAGATAAGAGCATAATGGATAAGCCATCCAGGGCTAGGAAAAAATATGGTAACATGTATGGGCGGGATAAATTTGGAATTAGTAACCAATGAGTATTGGAAAAATAAAGGAGATTGAATAAAGGACCCATACAAGAAAGGCATTTGACATGTGCTGTTAATGGATAAAAATATTGAACATTTATTTAATATAAAAGGTTAAAGCTCTTAATGTATATCTTATGTGGGCCTTTCGATATACAATCTTCCAACTACAAACATGAGCGTTCATCTTTACAAGCTACCAAAACAATATCAGTATTATCCTCAACATTTTCAACCATATCCTGCTCTTGTCTTAACAAAGCTTCCTTATGTCGTTCTTCTTCTATTTCTTCTAGCAACTCCTGAAAATATGTATCATTCAGATTATACACTTCCTTCTAACATGGTAAACATTACCTCAAATGAGAATTGCACTAAACTTTGCACAGGCCTCAATTTCAATCTCCAACAAATTATATATAATATATATCTATACTATATTGTCCATTTAACATGGCTTAGAAATGCAAATTGCATAATGGAACAGTAGTAAATTAGGTATGGAAAAGCTACTAATTTATATTTATAGCCCCATCCTAAGGTACTCGCCCAAACACAGATGAGATGCATATATGGGTGAATAGCATTATCAAATTTGTGATCTAGCTCAAGCCATCCACTGAAGCACATATCATAAACAAGATTTGTTTAAAAAACCCACAAGAAAGTAAATGCAGAGTGGCAAATTAAAAAGAAGCTTACCAAAGCAAAGGAACTCACTTACGCGTAAGACCTTCCATTTGGGTGCTTCTTCCAAGACTTCATCTAACACCACACCGACAGTGGGATCCAACAAATTAGAAGAGGAAACTCCATTTTAAATAAGAAGGATCACTAACAAATTTAAATTGATATATAGTATGGTTCAATGAATAAAGGGCCAACCAACAAACTCAAGTGATTGTTCACCTCTAATTCTTTTGCTGCTAATCTATGCTAATTCACATAAAACTAATTACACTTACAACCTACATATACATATGAAAATGAGCACACCTATAGGAATTAATTTCAAGGTATATAAATTGGTATATTAATTGGAATATATAATTGCAGTGAATTAATTGCAAGGTACATAAGATCTGTATACAACTATAAGTACTTTAGTGCAATTAAACAAAACAAGGGTATATTAATTGCAAAGTAGGAAATATAATTGCAACATGTATATAATTGCAAAGCAGGGTCAGCAAGTAAAGTGTAATAGAAAGCAAAGAAAGCTTTTAATTCATTAACATATTTAAAATGTGGAAGTCAAAGAATTTTATCATAATGTATATGTACGAACAGTGGGTAAATAAAATAGAATGTGAAGAATTGAATATTTGTTGTCCTACCTTTTTTAAGTCCAAAGTCTAATAGTAAACACAGAACAACAACTGAAAGAGGAGGAAAAATATTAAATAATAAAGTATATTAGCGTATGTCCATGTGCTCAAACAAGTAGCATGTACAGCATTGAAGATATGCTCATACTACGGTTGTACTATAGAACAAATTTTCTCAAATCTGCAGCAAGTATATCATTCCATGTACCTTAAGCTACCGCTACAAGGACCGATGGCAAATTGGCAAGTTAAACTGCATTCCATAAGTCAAAGCCCAAAGCAAGAAACAAAATAAAAAAGGATTCATGATAAGTCAACAGGTAGCAGAAGGTTTCCAATAAGCTTCAAGGGGGATTAATAGGAAGATAAAGGTTGATTCCTTTGTAGATGATGAGTGAATTTCTCACTTTACATGTTTAGTATAAGCATTTTATTATTTTCACGTTCTCATCTTACTTGTTCAATATAAAGATACTTACAGAGGCCTTAGTACACAGTTGATGTTATCATTCAATTTGTGTCATAAAGCTGGGGAATTATATAGAGATAATTTTAAACTCCTCCTTAAATTTCCAACATCAAACAAGTTTTGTTCTTTGAATGGCTTGTGTAAGGTCAAAGAGTTATAAAAATCAAAATTAGTAGTCAAGGGGGAAAATCCAAGTTTTGTTTACAGTGGGCATCAAACATTAAAGTCAACTAATCATCAAACATGAAAATCTCTAATTTGCATTTAATATAGACAAGTCTTCATTGAGCATCGTGCCATTGAGCATTTTTAACACTTAGCCTTCACTATCACTCAAACATCCACAATAGATTCATAGAAAAGAACTCACAGCCCTGCTTTGCAATTGTGCTTGTGAGTTAAGATTTTAGCATTGAAAAACAAGGTGCACCCCTTAAAAATCAGCAAACATAAGGTATAAAAAATCCAATGCAACAAGTTAAATACCCTCAAATTTGCATAGGGGAGGATATTACAGTGTTAGTTTTAATAATTTTAGGGTATTTAAGTGCAACCTTTTAAAAATTTAAAGTATACAATCTAATGTAACAAGTGAAGGTATACAATTGTAACTTATTAAAACTTTATGGTATAAATTGCTGCCAAAAAAAGTGAGGAGAAACTATAGGGTACTTGAATGCAATTACATCAAACAAAACTATAGGGTACTTTTAGGTATAGGTATTTTATGGTAAAAGTGCAAAGTAGGATAAACTATAGGGGACTTAAGTGTAAAATTACCACACAACAAATTCCAGCCGTTGGCGTTTCACCGTGGTGACGACGGGGCAAGCGCGGTCACTTGGCGGTGCTGGGCCGACGCCGACAATGTGTGAATTCAGCTGCTTGGCCATGGATTCCACTGTCCTATTCCCACATTATTTCATCTTGGAGAGAAGAGAAGGAAAATACAAAGAAAAAAAATCAAGTTCATCTCTTTTAAAATTTAATCATCAACATAGTGACAAATTTATATCTTTTAAAGTTCATTGTTCTTCCATTTAATTTAATCATCAACATAGTGATAAATTCATCTCTTTTAAAATTCTTCTTTCATTTGATTTTATTGCAAGATTCTAAATTAGTTAGAAATCAATAACAATTTCAACTAAAAAGACAGTAAAATATATGAAATTAGAGGGAATTTTCACGTTGGCATACAATCATGTTGCTCTGCCCAACTCCACCGCCAGCGCCCCCTCTGCCCAGCACCTGTTTTCAGCGGCAACAATTAGAGGGAATTCTCCCCCACCCCCCCCACCCCCCCCAAAAAAAATAGATTATATCAAAGGGATAAACAGTCAGCCCCTGAAAACTACCAAAATCTGGTAAATTTACCAATAAATTAGCACGACAAGCAAAATTAACCGATTCTACGGTTCATCCAGTCTCCAAATCAACACATTAACGACTCCAGAATGGAAAGGACTACACCAATTTCCCCTAGAATCAACATCAAACACTGGTCACTGGAATCGCCATGAAAACCCTAGAATTCAACATTTCTCGTCAAAAGAACACTGAAATTACCGCTTGAAGCACGTTCAGCACCGCCTCGCCGGCGCCAAAATTGATGAACTCGTCTCGAACCTTGCTTACGACATCATCGATGACCTAGATGTAGACAGCGGAGATGTTGCTCGCCATTCCCAGTGGTGGAGATCTCCGTCAATAGAGAATCACGAGCAGAATCTCTCACAGGCGTCAGAAATTGGAAGACGATTCGAGATCAAGAAGCCACCTAGCGACCTAGCCTACTCCTCCCGCCACCCAGACCTCTTGGATCTCGAGAGATCGATCTCCTCTTCGATCTCAAAGGCAAGGGCGAGCTCGGCCTCGCTTACCCCGAGAGATTCTACGCCGCCGCGACCTACGCTGGATTCGGCGAAAAATCAAAGGAAAAGGAAAAGGAAATCACGTTTTAACCCTTGTATTTTTTGCGTGATTTAGGCCCCCCCCCCAAAGTTGGGGGCCCTTTTCTATGGAACCGGAAGAACCGTCTCAGCGGCGCCCTTAGGGCCGACGAGAAATTGCTGGGTCTCTCCCTGAGCGGCGCGGGATGGCAATGGCGGTGAGGGTCGGCAACGGCGACACTGGGGCGGGCTGAGGCAGAGGCGGTGACGAATTTTGAAGACGGGGGTTTTAAGAACGTGAGATTAACAGTATTTATAAAAATTAATCTAGGTTTAGTTAAATAGATATAGTTGCGGTTAGAGGATGATTTGGATTTTAGAGTTTTTATATTAATTTTGATTACTACTCCTATTATGATCAGGAGTTATGATTAATGAAGGTAATGGACCCCTTCGTCTTTAATGAGACCCAATAACGACGGTATTAGGATTAAATTAATGAAGGGACTAGAAAACCGTTACCCATCTCATATCATTCCTATAATATTTGTAATCACTCGACGAAGGCTTAAAAAACCCATCGTTATTATATGCACATTAAAGACGGTCAACTAATCCCTTTACTAATTTTGGTCGTTAAATACCGTATTTCTTGTAGTGAGTCTAGAGTAATAGTTCCATGGTTAAATTGACTTCAACCAACTATTCCATCTGGAGGCCGATGATGGAGGACTTGTTATATTGCAAAGATTTGTATGACCCAATAGAAGCAATCACAAAGCAACATGGTAGTACTTCTAAACCTGAAAAACCAGAAAATTGGAAGAAAAGGAATGTACAAAGTTGAAAAGAAAAACTTTGGGGACTATTAGACAATGGATTGATATTAGCATTTTCAACCATGTCTCTCAAGAGTCCGACCCATATGATTTGTGGAAGAAATTGGAGGGTCTTTATGAAAGAAAGACCGCACATAACAAAGCTTCATTATCAAGAGACTTGTTAATTTGAAATTGAAAGGTGAGAAGTCTGTCTTAGAACATCTTAGTGACTTCTAAGATATCATTAACAAGTTGACTACTATGATGATTGTTCTTGATGATGAATTGCAGGCTTTGTTCTTGTTGAGCTCTTTGCCAGATAGTTGGGAAACCTTGGTTGTGATTATTAGTAACTCTACTCCGGATGGTTGCTATCTTTGGATGTGATTAAAGAAAGCATGTTTAATGAAGACATAAGAAGAAAGGAGATGAGAGTTGACAGTTCACAAGTTCTTGTTGTTGAGAACAGAGGAAGAGGCAAGAGTAGAGGTCCCAAAGGCTGTGCTAACTCAAAGGGAAGGTCCAAGTCCAGAGATGGGAAGGAGACTAGGACATGTCATTATTGCAACAAATCTGGTCATATCAAGAAGTTTTGCTACCGTTGGAAGAAAGAACAAGGTAAGAAGCAAGACTCACAAAAGGAGGGAGATGACAAAAATACTGCAGCAACCGCCTCTAAAAGTGATGATGAGGTCACTTTGATTTGTGCAACTAGTGAATTCATCATGTTGATGGTTCAAACACAGAGTGGCTTGTAGATACAAGAGCTTCATATCATTTTGTTCCCAAAAGGGAGTACTTCATGAACTACAAAGCTGGAGACTTTGGTAGTGTCAAGATGGGAAACTAGAGCTCAGCAAGCATTGCTGGGTTAGGTGATATTCTTGTGAAGACAAGTGTTGGGTGTATGCTTACATTGAAGAATGTGCGCCATATTCCTGATCTACGCCTTAACTTGTTATCTACAAATGTCCTTGATCAAGAAGGCTTTCAACATACCTTTGGTGATGGTAAGTGGAAACTCTCCAAGGGTTCGATGACAGTTGCTCGAGGTGAATTGTGTTGTTCTTTGTATAAAACATATTTGAATGTTTGTTCTAGTGAGCTGAATGCAGCTGAAGAAAAGAATTCTCCTAACTTGTGGCATCGAAGATTGGGACACATGAGTGACAAGGGGATAAAATTATTAGCAGGTAAATCTCTTATTCCTGTTGATAAAACTGTTTCTATTGACCCTTGTGATCATTGTTTGGCAGGAAAGCAACATAGAGCTTCATTTTCTAGGAAGTCTACCAGAAAACAAGAGAAATTGGGGTTAGTACACTCTGATGTTTGTGGTCCCATTGAAGTGGAGTCTCTTGGTGCAAACAAATATTTTGTCACTTTCATTGATGATGCTACTCGAAGAACTTGGGTCTACATGTTGAAGACAAAAAGCCAAGTGTTCGAGATCTTTTAGAAATTTCATGCTATGGTAGAAAGGGAGACAGAAAGAAAGTTGAAGCGTCTTCGAACTGACAATGGTGGTGAGTATACCTCGAATAAATTCAAGAGTTATTGTTCACAACATGGCATAAGACATGAGAAGACGGAGCCCGACACACCACAACACAATGGAGTTGCAGAGAGAATGAACAGAACCATTGTGTAGAAGTTGAGATGTATGCTCAGAATGTCTAATCTTCCAAAGACATTCTGGGGTGAAGCAGTCCAATGTGCTGTGTGTTTGATCAACCGAGCTCCATCGATTCCTCTTGGTCTTGACATTCCAGAGAGAGCATGGAAGAGATGTAATCCCACTTATTCATATATGAGAGTCTTTGGATGCAAGGTATACATGCATGTACCGAAAGAGCAAAGATCAAAGCTTGATTCCAAGACTAATCCGTGTGTATTTGTTGGGTATGGTGATGAAGAGTATTGTTTTAGACTATACGATCCAGAAAAGAAGAAGGTAGTAAGAAGCAGAGACGTAGTATTTTTTGAGCACGAGATGAGTGCAGATCTTCTGAGTACTAGGTATACTTCTACTCCAGAGTTGTACTTTGATACTACCGATGTTTCTTCCTCTACTCCTTCTATTGACCAGCCAATAAATGATGTTGTTGAGGCGACACTTGATGGTGATGAGGGTGAGGTTTGTACCAGAAAATGATGAAGATGATGATCTTGTTGAGTCTTCATTAGATGATGAAGAAATTCATAAAGAAGAGCATCATGAGGAAGAAATTCATGGTGAAGAGGTTCATGAGCAAGGGGAGCAACATACCCCTCAAGTAGAGGGTACACAGGTTCGAAGGTCAACCAGAGAGCACAAACCTTCAACAAAATATCCAAGAGTTTATTCTAGTCACCGATGAAGGGAAGCCGGAGAACTATCAAGAAGTCTTGTCTCTTGAAAAGAAAAATCTTTGGCTCGATGCTATGAAGGAGGAGATGGACTCCTTGCAAAAGAATGAAACATATGAGCTAGTAAAGCCTCCCAAGGGCAAGAAAGTCTTGAAAAACATATGGGTGTTCAAGAACAAGAAAGATGATGAGAAGATAGTGAAGCAGAAAGCAAGATTGGTGGTTAAGGGATACAACCAGAAAAAGGGTATCGACTTTGATGAGATCTTCTCTCCCGTTTTCAAGATGACCTCTATCAGAACCGTTTTGGGTTTAGCTGCAAGTCTTGATTTGGAGTTAGAGCAGCTTGATATAAAAATTGCTTTCCCGCATGGTGACCTGCATGAAGAGATCTACATGGAGCAACCTGAAGGATTTAAAGAAAAAGTGAATGCAAAACTTGTTAGCAAGTTGAAGAAGAGTCTTTACGGGCTTAAACAAGCACCAAGGCAATGGTACTGGAAATTTGATTAGTTTATGACAAGCAATGGTTATAAATAAACTTCTGCCGATCCTTGTGTGTATTTCAGAAAGTTCCCATGTGGTAATTTCATCATCCTTCTTTTATATGTAGATGATATGCTGATAGTTGGACAAGATGCAGAGATGATTCGAAATTTGAAGAAAGACTTGTCCAAGTCATTTGACATGAAAGACTTGGGCCCTGTAAAGCAAATCTTAGGCATGAAGATTGCTCATGACAGGAAAGCTGAAAAATTGTGGCTATCACAAGAAAAATATATTGAACGGGTGCTTGAAAGGTTCAATATGAAGCATGCCAAGACTGTTAGTACACCACTAGCAACTCATTTCAAGCAAAGCAAGAGAGCTTGTCCTACAATAGAGAAGGAGAAAGAATTTATGTCATCTATTCCTTATTCTTCTGCTGTTGGTTCTTTGATGTATGCTATGGTGTGTACGAGGCCAGATATTGTACATGCTGTCGGTTTAGTGAGCAGATACTTATCCAACCCGAGTAAGGTTCACCGGGAAGTAGTAAAGTGGATCTTTAGATACTTGTGAGGCACTTCCAATTTGAATTTGTGTTATGGAGGTGGCAAGCCTATTCTTGAAGGATATACTGATGCAGACATGGCAGGTGATCTTGATAACAAAATCTATCTCAGGCTATGTGTTTACTTTTTCAGGGGGAGTCATTTCTTGGAAATCTAAGCTACAAAAATATGTAGCATTGTCGACCACTGAGGCGGAGTATATTGCAGATGTGGAAGCAAGCAAAGAGATGTTGTGGCTTAAGAGGTTCCTTCGAGAGTTGGGTTTGAAGCAAGGTGAGTATGTAGTATTCTTTGATAATCAGAGTGCTATGGATTTGAGCAAGAATGCAATGTATCACGTTCGTACCAAGCATATTGATGTTAGATATCATTAGTTGCGAGATATGATCAAAGAGAAGCAAATAAAGCTGAAGAAAGTTCACACTGAAAAGAATGGTACAGATATGTTGACAAATGTAGTTCCCGGAAGCAAGCTTGTGCTTTGTAGTAAGCTTGCGGGGATGAGTTTCAAGTGATCATCAAGGTGATCGTGTCTTCCTCCTTGATAGGCTGGAGGGAGAGATTGTTGTGGGTCCAGCCCACTTTGTGGGAAATATTAATTTGCAAGTGTTTTGTTTGTAAATTTTGGTTAGCCTAAAATTTACTTATCTGTTTTGGCCTATTTTATAGGTAATGTTTGTAGCTTCTTGGAGAAGCTTAGTCAGCTGTATCCAAAAAAGTCAGAAGAGGGTTGTTGGGACGAATGATCTTTCACACACAAGAAAAGAGAGGAAACCAGAGAGTTTGAGAGTTGCTGCCCCTGTACAGATTCTCAGGACCAGTCTCAAATCAAATGGTCCGATTTTGCTGAAACTTGGTCAGCTTGTTGGGGACACATATGGCTTCAATCTGAACAGTTGGATCGTCGATTTGAGTTCCGGTTAGTCGAGAATTGCAGCTGGACAGAACCTCTGCGTTTTGGTGATATTTTTCACTTTTGTTCCTCAAATTGTTAATCTCTTATATATGTTCCTGTTGGTGGGTTGTGAAACTTTGTGAGACTGATTTGGGTTTCTTTTACCCTCAATTTATCATAATAAGAGAAGAAGGGGTGGACTCCTCCAGTCCCGTGGTTTTTACTCTTCACACTGAAGAGGTTTTCCACGTATAATCGTGTTGACTTTGGTTGTCTTGTGTTGATCTTGTGGGTGTTGGTGTAATTGTTTACTACCTATTGCTTTTCTACAAGTACAATTTCCTTGTTATTAGAAATTTCATTCTTAATCATGGATTCTGAACTAGTTAATTTATCATTCTAAATTCATGAATATTGTAAATATATTTAATTTCTCTTGTTTACCCTCAAGTAGATGAATATTGAAAATATAGACTATGGTACTAAAGACTAAATAATGTATGTAAAACATAATAATGTTTTGTGCTTTAGGAATTGGAGAGAGGGGAAGGGGAAGCAGGGGAAGCAAAGTTGCGAAGCACGATATGGATACTGGGAAAAGAGAGGAAGGAAATGGAGAAGAAGGCTGCAATGAATATGGAGGAGAAGACTAAGAGGCTGAGACAAGCTTGTTTCAAGTACAATTTCAAGAAGAGAATGCCATTGCTCGCTTCTACATCAGAGGATTATCACTCGCTATATTTTGTTAACAAATGGAGTTTTTGAATATCTCATCGAGCAAAAGTTACAAAATAAAAGATATTGATGAAATTATGATAAAAATATATTGATCGAGGATATGGAAGGCAGAACTTAACCAGCTTAATTAGTTTTCAGTTGTGCCCTAACCATAATCATAGCTAGTAGTTCATGTATACGTCCAATTAAGCTTGTACTAGTTTTGGTTTTATCGTGTTCTTGTAAACATGAGGGTTGGCTGTGCAATGCATTTCTTTCTTCCTTAATCCTTCGTTTCTTTTGGGGTGTTGACCTGTTTGTAGTTATGAAATCTAAATTTGGATCACTGTTTAATGTGTTGGGGATTCAAAACAGTCAATCGAACCCTTGCCCTTCCGGACCTTGTGTTGAAAGTAGAAAAGTAGGAATAATACCATAAATAAAGATCTAACCTTGTAAAAATAGTAAAGGAGATGAACACACAGATTTAACGAGGTTCGACAACGTGCCTACGTCCTCGGGAGCCACACCATACAATTTCTTTATTAATTGAAGAAGAAATACAAGCTCTCAAACTAGGGTTTAATCTCTCTGAGATTCTCTCTCTTTCTGTAGTCAAAAAGCTTTCTTTTTCATGTTGTATAAACCCTAAAAACATTTAAGGTATATATAGAGTCCTGGTAGAAACAGAATCCAAAACAGTTTAGGAAACTGTTTGATAGCGTCGCGGTCGACCGTGACGATCGACAGTGCAGGTCTCACAGTCGACCGCACACCAATCGCAGTCGACCGTATCAAAAACCAGAGACTAAAAATCCTACAGGATTGGCGTGGTCGACCGTGCTTCGGATCCAGCTCCTCCTGAGCTCCTGTGCATGTTTGCGGTCGACCGCCAGATTCTCACGGTCAACCGTGGATCTATCAGGTCGTTTTCTTTGTCGTTTTGATTCCAGCTTTCGTCTCGACTTTGGGTTTACACCTTAGACTAATAATCTCCCACTTGGAAACCAAAGTGCCTGCAGTGATTTCACCCGAACTCTCCCCTTCTTTGCATGTATCTTCTCCCCTGGAAGAAATTCTTTCTTCAATCAACAATATCGCGGCGATCGTGCTGATCTTCATAGTATGGCTCTACCTTCGTCTTCTACTCGTGAAGGCCAACTGAAGTTACGCACAACTTCAATTTCTCAATGGTGACTGCCTTCGTCAACATGTCCGCCGGATTTTGACTCCAAAAAATCTTTATCAAATGCAACTTTTCGTCTTCAACTAGCGAGCGTCTAAAATAGTATTTGACGTCGATGTGCTTCATTCTGGCATGATATACTAGATTCTTGGCAAGATGTATAGCACTCTGGCTAACACAATAAAGAACTCCTCTCCCTTGCTTCAGATCCAACTCTTCCAAGCACCCGTTCAACCAGATCATCTCCTTGCTTGCTTCAGTCACCACGACATATTCAGCCTCGGTTGTAGACAAAGTCATAATCTTCTGCAGACGTGAGACCCAGCTCACTGCTGTCGACGCTAAGGTATAAACATACCATGTGGTGCTTCACCTCGTATCATAATCACCGGCGAAGTCCGCATTCACGTATCCCTACAGTACCAACTCCTTCCTCCTGAAACATAATGGCTTGTTCGTTGTCCCTCTCAAGTACCGTATTATCCACTTCACGGCCTCCCAATGCTGCTTCCCTGGATTGCTTACAAATCTGCTCACAATTCCCACTGCATGTGCGATGTCCGGTCTCGTGCAAACCATTGCGTACATGAGACTCCCAATGGCCAAAGAATATGGTACCCTGCTCATATGCTCTCTATTTGCATCTGTCTTAGGTGATTGCTCCTCAGATAGCTTGAACTGACTTCCAAGGGGTGTGCTAACAACTTTAACATTCTGCATGTTGAACCTCTGAAGTACCTTCTCAATGTATTCAACTTGGCTCAATCTTAATGTCCCTTCAACTTCATCCCTACTGATTCGCATCCCTAGAATCTGCTTCGCTACACCCAGATCCTTCATTGTAAATTTTTTTGCTAGCTGCTTCTTCAAACTGTTTATCTCCTCCAAACACGATCCTGCTACGAACATGTCATCAACATACAATAACAAAATAATGAAGCTGGACTCGAACCTTTTGAAATAACAACAATGATCCGAATTGCATCTTCTGTAGCCATTGTTCTGCATGAAGTTATCAAACTTCTTATACCACTGTCTCGGAGCCTGTTTCAAACCATATAAGCTCTTCTTGAGCTTACACACCATTTCTTCCTTTCCTTCTTCAGTAAAACCAACAGGCTGCTTCATGTAGATTTTTTCATCCAAGTCACCATAAAGAAAGGCAGTCTTCACATCTAACTACTCAAGAAAGAGATCTTCTGCAGCCACCAAACTCAACACTACTCTGATGGTTGTGAGTTTTACAATAGGGGAAAATATCTTCGTGTAGTCCACTCCTTCCCGCTGTTAAAACCCCTTCACTACTAATCTGGCCTTGAATCTCTTGCTTCCATCACTCTCTTGCTTGACCCAGTAGACCCATTTGTTATGTAAGGCCTTTTTCTGTGTAGGTAGCTGGGCTAACTCTCATGTCTCATTAGTGAGTAGAGAATTCATCTCCTCCTGCATTGCATGCTCCCACTGCTGAGACTCACTCACTTGCATTACCTCTTCATAGCACTCTAGCTCACCGCTGTCTGTCAATAATAAGTAGTTAAGAGATGAAAGATATCTAGGATTTGGTTTGGGTACTCTGGATGACCTCCTAAGCTTCACGCCCTAGGTAATTTCTTCTGCACCTGGAGCCTCCTCCGTTCTGTGGTTAGAACAAATATCATCACCCCTATCTAGAAGTTCCTCTATATCCATGTACCCAGATCTACCTGCATCCGAAGTGCTGCTCTCATTGCTCTGACATGGTCACTGATATGAACATAAGTCACGCAACTAAATACTCGCAAGTGTGAGAGATTTATCTTTTTTCCACTCCAAACCTCCTCTGGAATCCCAAAATCCAATGGAATTGATGGCCCGTGATTAATAAGGTAAGCTGTTGTATGCACCACATCCGCCCAAAATATCTTAGGCAGATCTGCATGTAATCGCATGCTCTTGGTATGCTCCGTCAAGGTCCTGTTTATCCTCTTTGCAATGCCGTTCTGTTGCGGCGTCCCTTGAGTAGTTCTCTCTAAATGAATGACATTCGTAGCACAGAACCTCTTAAACTCCTCCAGCTCGTATTCTCCATCATTGTCTGATTTCAGATACTTCATCTTCAGATCTGTCTCATTCTCCACCATAGCCTTCCACTTCTTGAAGACTCCAAACACCTATGACTTGTGCTTCATGAAGTAGATCCACACCATCCTCGAGTGATCGTCAATGAAGGTGACATAATACATCAAACCGCCAAAGAAGACACACTGGCTGGACCCCATACATCTGTCTGAATCAACTCTAGCTTCTGAGCCTTAGGTGGCCTTGATAATCACATTTTATTATAATTTTATACCATCATTATCTATTTTATATGAATAAATATACCACTAATAATTGATTTTATCTTTAATTGCAGGTTAATGAAGAATAAATCCCAAAAATCCCATCTCTCAACAAAGACCCTTGAGTAAATGAAGAAATAAGAGAAATTCAACAAAGACTTAGTGAAATATTTGAATTTTGAAGGACAAAAGCCCAAATTTGTTCCATTCCTACAATGAATTGTCCTCTGAGATTTTGATAGCTTGAAGGCCCAAAAGCCCATTACACCCATGAGTTTCCAAGTGGACCGGACTGCAGAGTTGAAGTTTGATTCCGAAAATCAAATACCGGTGGACTGCTGCATATTTGGATTTGAAAATCATAATGAAGGCCGGATTGCTGGACTTGGCTTGGCTGCAAACATTTATTGTGTGCATGGGCCGGATTGCTGCAGGGGCTTGAATTTTCATCAATTTGTGTGGGCCGGACTTGGCTT
>BQKN01000720.1:38169-57166 GCA_022839385.1 Asparagus kiusianus | reverse complement strand
GTCGACTTATGACACCAAATCAGCTTTTTTTCAAGTTCTTCTCCACACGACCGTGGATCTATCATGTTGTTTTCTTCGTCGTTTTGATTCCAACTTTCGTCTCGACTTTGGGTCTATACCTTAGACTAACATAATGATCATATTTTTTTTTCTTATTTCCTTTCTTTTTCTTATTTACTGGATTTTAATAAAAAAGTTCATTCCCTTATCTAGGTGAGGAGGGGAGACAGATTGTTAGACTTAGTCGAAGAAGAGAAGAGTTCGGGGTATATAACGGAGAAAAGTGGAAAATAGTTACATTCATGGTAGACTTTTGGGTAATGAGTCTGGAAACTTAAAGTGCGTAAAGAGTTTATGCAAATGTACTTGCAAAAACAATACAAATTTAATATTACAAACATGTTTATGAATTTAGTAAAAGTTTATAGTACAAAACTATGGGACATGAATTTCAAAGAAATTTATCACACATCATAACTAGCTCAAATAAGAATTAAAAAGAGAATTAAATAAATCGTGTACAGAATGATATCTACGGAGACCTTCGTAAAGTTCTCACTCTTATTGAGCTTTAAGAATATTATTATTATGTTGGTTGGTGTTATCCAAATAAAGAAGGAGAAAAGAAAAGAAAAGAAAGAAAGAAAAAGGAAAAAGAAAAGATAAGGGAAAAAAAAGAAAGAATATTATGTTTCTTATTAAAATGTGAAAAAGAGGGAGGGGCTCGGGATAATTATCCCCATCTATATTTAAGGGTCCCTGAACTCATAGCTCTTTAATTCTGGAGGGGAATTAAAAAAAATAATATAAAATAAAAGGTTGACCGTTAACATTCTTCCTCCAAAGCTCAATCACAATCTCAATGGCTCTCTCTCGTCTCCATTCAAAATCCTCCCCACTCCTTCCTCCAAACTCTCATCTCCTCCTCTCTCCTCCCTCATTCTCTCTCTTCCACAACTCCCCAATTCAACAAACCCACCAGACCCATTTAAAGAACAGCTCGATTCCATTGATAATAAAATCATGCAGCTCAAAAACCCATCTCCTCCAAATCCACGCCCACCTCCTACGAGCCTCTCTCTTCCAAGACCCATCACTCTCCTACGCCTTCTTATCTCGTGCCCCTCTTCATGACAACATCGACTACCCTCGCCTCGTATTCGAGCAGATCGAAAACCCAAACGTATTTCACTACAATTCCATGCTCAAGTCCTACTCACAGAGCAGTATGCCTTCTGAACGAGCCGTTTTCTTGTATAGAGACATGTATCGATGCGGCGTCCTGCCCAATGCTTTCTCTTGCTCATTCGTTCTCAAGACTTGCACCAAGTTCTCATCTGTTTCCTGTGGGAAACAGGTTCATGCTAAGATTTTGCGAGATGGGCATCAATCAGATTCTTTGCTGCTTACCTCTTTGATGGGTTTGTACGCAGTGTGTGGAGACACCCGTGACGCCACTCGGGTGTTCGCTGAAATGCCTGAAAGAGACACTGTAGCGTGGAATGTCTTGATTTCTTGCTACGCGAACAACCATCGGGGCAAGGATGCGATGAAGCTGTTTGATGTGATGCAAGAACCGTGTCATGGGTCGGAGCCGGATGACGTCACTTGCTTGCTTCTACTTCAGGTGTGCGCTCACTTGGGCGCGCTTAATTTTGGGGAGCGAATACATGAGTACATCCGGGACAAAGATTATTCTGGTGCGTTAAACCTTAGGAATTCTCTTATAGCAATGTACTCGAGGTGCGGGTCTGTTGATAAGGCTTATAGAGTGTTTTGCAATACGCAAGACAAGAATGTGGTCACATGGAGTGCAATGATTTCAGGTCTGGCGATGAATGGGTATGGGAAGGATGCTATCGAAGCTTTTTTAGAGATGCGTAGAGTGGGTGTCGCTCCCGATGAGCAGACCTTCACTGGGGTGCTATCTGCTTGTAGTCATAGTAGGCTAGTCGATGATGGATTGAAGTTCTTTGATATGATGAAATATGACTATGGATTGGTACCTAATGTGTGTCATTATGGGTGCATTGTTGATCTATTGAGTCGTGCAGGGTTGCTGGATGGGGCATACCAATTTATAGTGAGTGAAATGGGGGTTGAGCCGGATGCCACAATTTGGAGGACTTTGCTTGGGGCTTGTAGAATTTATGGCCATGTTGAGCTTGGTGAACGGGTGATTGGGCACCTGATTGAGTTGAAAGCACAGCAAGCTGGGGATTACGTGTTGCTACTCAATATCTATGCTTCAGTGGGTAATTGGGACAAGGTAGCAGATGTGAGGAGGTTGATGAAGGATAAGGGAATTCAAACAACTCCAGGGTGCAGTACAATGGAACTGAAGGGAGAGGTTCATGAGTTTATTGTCGATGATGATTCACACCCGAGAAAGGCTGAGATTTATAAGATGCTTGATGAGATTAGCCAACAATTAAAAATTGCCGGCTATGTTGCAAATATGTCATCTGAGTTGCATAATATGGATGTGGAAGAGAAGGGGAGTGCCCTATCATTTCATAGTGAAAAGCTGGCAATTGCTTTTGGGATTCTTGCAACTCCTCCTGGGACATCAGTTAGAATTGCAAATAACCTTCGAATTTGTGTTGATTGCCATACCTTCGCAAAGGTATTATCCAGTGTTTACAATAGGTTGGTTATCATTAGAGATCGCAGCCGTTTCCACCATTTCCGAGATGGTCACTGTTCTTGTAATGATTACTGGTAGGGCAGATTCAATGTTCGCCTCAAGTGTTCAAACCATGGAGTTTTAGACATGGATTTCATCAATGACATGCTAATTGCGCTAATTATGGAATATTTAAGAGATACATCAGTATATATATTGGAACCCACATAAAGAAGATGAGGTCGATACCAAGTTCCTGCCGAGAGAATAAAACTCCAGAATGTCACCCGACAGACGTTCACAGATCAGGATGAAACTCTTCATTGTGCCGCATGCCGATCAAGGGCAAGGCTTGCAAACATATATGATTACTACTCGGTATGTCTATCTTGCGCTTAACTATTACTAGTTGGGATATTGAAGAGAAAGAAAATGCCCAAAATGTAGAAACATTCTCCTTTTTTTTCAGTAAAATTACAGGTCCTTAGAAAGCGTATGAAAATGTCATTTTCAAGCTGATATTTTATTTTATCATATTTGGAATATTCCACAATGAAAGTAATATTCTTTAATTCTCGTGCAAGTATCTGTAACTTATTTGTTCATTTTCATATTTTATTAGGAAAATCAATCTTGTAGCCTCATCATTTGGTTGCGCTGATCCATTTAGTCCTCTCACACTGTATTACCCTAAAATACATCTGTTTTGGATTGAAAAAAAGGGCAAAGACAACCACTGAAATTGTATGTGTTAGCTGATGATCATCAATTTTGCATGTGATGTTTGAGAGTAGTACCACGAGTGTTTGATTTAAAATGCATAGTATCCTTTTTTTTCAATGTAAATATCTTTTGTGTTTTTTTTTTTTGGGACTTTGGAGTGTATTTTGTATTTAGAGTGAAATTAAGGACTATACTATGCTTAGGCCCAAGGTTTTAAACATGAGATATCGGGGAAATATCGGATGGCCAAAATTCATATCGGATTGCGGATATCGGGGAAATATCGGGGATATGTGGTAAATATCGGAATGCCATAATGAATGTTTACATATATAGTATAATGCATTAAAATGTAATCTCAATATATGTAATGAAAATTTAAGCATACAAAATATGAATAATATATGTTTAGGATCACTAATCAACCTTCTAAAACTAACAAAAGTGCAAAGCAACGTTGCAACATTCAATCTGTTTTTTTAGGGCAAAATATCATTTGATATAATGGGGAAATCTTGATATCTCGTCCAAAAATTCCAAACACGGTATATTATTTTGCAACAAGCTATATAAAAAGATATATTGGTCCACATATCGGCTAATATATCGGCCATATCGGGGATTTATCACTCAAAATAGCCAAAAAGCGGTAAAGGATATTTGAAGACCATATCGGTTGTGGCAAGTCCTGTAAAAGGATATATCAAGGGATATATTGGGTCATGTCGGGGATATTTAAGACAATGCTTAGGCCAAATAGAAGTATCATAATAACAAATCGAAAGATGAAACAAGGCAAGTGTCGAGGTGACACCAATTTTTATAAGCCATTTTCATTCCTATATGATGGTATTACAAGAAGTTGGTACCCCTTGGTAACTATTGGGACCCGTCAGATGAAACTGTGTTGTCCCAATATTTATAGACCTATCAACAAATGCGAAAAGTAATGAATCTTGATTTGCCCCCATTAACCCATTCCCCTCCCGATACCATCCCTTAATTCAAGTGCTATGATTCAGTACACGCGATCTGAATGAACAAGTGCAATGGCTGGTGACCCCTATCTAACTCACATCCCTTAACTATGTATATTATCCCTTCCCAGTTGCATCTACCAAATCATTTACGAGCCTACATAAGTTCAATATCTACTAAAATATACTTTAATGTGATGGTCATTATTTAGATAGAGGGAGTGAGGAAATGAATTCGTAGTTGTAATAGTAAGGCTGATTTCCTTCATTAGTCGTATCCTATTGTGTCAAAGACCCTTCCACTACACAAAACTCCGAAGTTATGGTCAGAGTAAAGGATTATAGTTTTATGCTCTAACATGACCTCGCAAGTTGAGTACCCATTTCGATAGGCTGAAATGTGGACTCATGTAGCGATATCAATTTTTTTTAATCGGCTTTTAAGTTTGTGCCTAGTGGGATTTGAACATACTATTATACCAGAACTTTGAAATTGTTGTGAGGTTGAAGACTATAGTTTTATAGTCTAACATATAGTATCAGAATGTGAACAGAGAGCTGCTGGTTCTTTTTTGGTTTTCACTCTTTTTTGGGGTTTATTTATGTATTTACTAGTACAACGGTGCATGCTTCGTGTGCATGATGTCAAACTTGGAGAATTGTCGTAGTCGAACTGTTAAGAAAACTAACAGTTTTAAATGCATTTACGTTGAGTTTTTTTTAATTGTTTAAGTTTGAGGGCATATTCTGCGATTTGTTTCAAGTGTGTGAACATTCCTTTTGATTTTGTTAGTGTGAGAGCATCTTAGTTGATTTATTCAACTGTAATAAGAGCAATTTACAATTTAGCTTTTCATGTGTGAGGGCAATTCTGGAGTTCTAAAACTATGGCTCAAAAAGACCAAAAAGGAGGCTTTTCTTAATATGTAGTGAACCAGTTTTCTCCAAAAAAAAAAAAAGTTAAAAGTCTTATTAATTGAAATAATGTATTAGGGTTCTTATTGGGCTTTTTAATTTATTTAATTAGGAACGAATGATGGTTGGAGTTACAGGACTCAAAGGTCATGGAAAACCCTATATATAAGAAGAGGAGCTCTCTTTGATTCTTACATATAAAAGGAAAGTGAAAAGAAATAGCTTTTTGGAGTCAGAGAGGAGAAGAAGTTTCAGCTAAAGGTATGGCTTTTTTTTTGGTTTTCTAGTTTAAGTTCGATAATAAAAAATAAAAAAACCTTTTCCGGTTATTGGTGTCGCTTCCGACAATATCCAGTGACCTCCGGTCATCCCATGGATTAGTGTTTCACCCATGGTGGTCACCATGACCACCTATCCCAGCCCCAACTTGGGTGGGTTCTGGTGTAGTGAGAAATCAGAGAGTGGACATCACGTTGAAGAAGAAACAAAAAGTTTTACATTGATCCCTTGCGTGTTTGAAATTTAATTTCTAGTCCAAAAGTTAGAGTAGCTCTAGAACAATATTCATAAGACCTTAAATTGTAGAAAATTAGTTTTAAATCCAAGACTTTATAAAGAGAGGTTCCTGTGAGAACAAGTTGTGGAATATTAATCTTAGCCCATAGACTAGAAAATTTTGTTGTAAGGCCCAAGTTTTGCTTTAAAAGAAAGAGAAACAAACTTTTAGAAAAGTTCGTTAAAACCAGAAATATTAGTTTCATACCCAGAATAGTTTATGTTTAGAAATCTTTAGTATTTATGCATATTGTATGCTTATAGGTTTGATCGAGGAATAGATTCTTGAAGTACTATTCTCCAAAGTATTGTCAGAATTCTAAAGGTGATTTGATTTCTTTTCGTTAGTTATTTTAATCAATTAGCTATTATTTAAATGATAATTTTATTTTTGTGTAGAGAAATTGTGGATCAGACATGTTATTCTGTTTATTTATAGTAACTAGTATGCAACACGCGCGTTGCACGTGATGCATGTTAAGAAACTATAAAAGGTGAGGCATTTGAAGATCAAATCATATTTTGCGCACCATGTTTAAGACTATTTATTGAACATATAGCTCATATAGAACAAATACTAATAATATACATATCCAAATAACATCTACTAAACACGTTTAAATCAGATAAATCGCAAAAGTAAGAAAGACAGTAATGACATCAGTTACATCATCATTTAGACATTCTTGTTGAAAGCAAACATAATTGCAGCTCTATTGATAAAAAAGAGGAGAAAATGATGAAAATAAGAGAAAACTTTGGAAAACAAAGATAAAAGTGAAGGTGTTAGGATTCCGTGTAACAAAGAAACTTGAAGCTTCATATGCCAAATTAATGGCAACGCGTAATTTGAAACCACTGAACAAATCATAATGTGCAGCAAAAGACAAGCAATATCCATTCATCACTTCACCATCCTATAAAAAGAAGGAAAACAAACACTTGAAGGGGTTATAAATAAGAAAATGAACCCCTTGTCAACTAATGGCAATCATCCTCACAGTTGGGCGTCTCCTTGATCTCAACAGCCCATCATCCTACATATATTGACATAACATTTTATAAAAATATGAAATTATAACTCCTTACTCTCATTGCAACTGAGCAAGTTATATTTAAAAAAATACCAAGCATGCATTTAAAACAAATTTATAAAAGATGTACCATTGCATAAAATACCTCAGGTTCAATCCAGTGAAAGAAAGCTTGGCATATGAGAGAATTTTAGTATGAAAATTCTTAACGCTCCTTATAATTTTGAAGTTTTCATATGGTGGAAGGGACTCTAAGACAATTAGCTATCTCCAAGAATTCAAGAACGTGTCATATTATAATTTACACATTTTGTTTGAATCATATACAGATCTGCATGTTTGAAGTCCACAAGTTAAAGTTGTCTTGATTTTGACATTGGCTTTAGATGCAGACGCAGTAGCTTCAGTAACTCTTGCTTTAGATCTGATCCTTGTTATTTCTAATGGAAATCAATGGAAAATACTTCTTTTCCTATGAAAATATCCATAATTGAAAATAGAAAGAGCATTTATTAAGATGGCACAAAAAATATTTTAGATTCATCCTTATAAATTGCTTTGAATTTATCATTATTTATTCCAACTTAAGTGATGTTAGAGAGAAATAAAAAGAGACACATAGACAATAATTTTCGACAGTCCAATTTGGAACAAGCAGTAAACAATGTTTCTTAAATTCAATAGTAGGTGCAATATATCTCATGAAATCATATGCTCAAGAAATCAAACCAAAATAGATCCAGGATTGAAAAAACTAATCCAAACTTATATTTAGCAGAACTTTAGTAATGATTAAAACATAAACAAACTCGAATTCATTCAAAACATGATGTATTCATAGATCCATATACATGATAACTATCTCTTGTTTATTCGTTTGTATAACTTGATCATAGTGTAGAGTGTGTACTAAAAGAACCAGCTATATTAAGTAAGAAAAATATCAAGGAAAACACACTTTGCTGGTACACCCATTCCTTAGAGTTGACGCTACTACTAAATTGATTAACTTCCATCCATAAAGCCATTGTAGATCATTATACATTTTTTTTCAAAGATCATAAAATTGGTGAGGAAATGTGCATCCTAAGAATAAAATGAAATAAAAAATTATAAAAACTGTTTAAAGAAATTGTTAAGTTTGAGCAGAAAATGTACTATATTTACCTATGATCTATCCCTAAGCACGGATGATTATTATCATAAACCTTCCTATCGAATAAAATCATTTGGATTGCAAGTTCACCCATGTGTCATCTCACACCATGTTTAACCTGAAATTATTAGTCAATGCTTCAAATAGGATTTTGTTATATTTGCACAAAAAAATGATAAAGAGTCTGAAAGACAAATATATGAAGATTTAACTAAGCCGATAAAGTTTTAATTACCCATACAAACTTAAGAATCTACAAACTGGAACAAGAAACAAAACTTATGATCAAAATAGATGTAACGCAAATTTAAACATTTTCAATCATTTATAATTCATCCATAAAATTTGTTTATGGTTCATTGATTCTTAATAACATGTCGAGTTTATGCTGGATCCAAAGTATCGATAACCTAAAATTGACATGTTTGAAAGACTTACAAAATCCAATACATTAATTTCAAAATGAAAAACTTATAAAATCCATCAATTTCATAAGCTGAGTTTGTATCAACTACTAAAAAGGACAAAGTTAAGCAACTATGTTGGCTTTTCATATGTGTTCTGATTGGTAAACTTAGTAATCTTGTTTTTAATCATTTCATTAGAGATTCATAATAATACGAGATTAACAGATTTGGAAAAAGACAAAGTACCTCATATAAAGTCACATGAGTTATCAACCATAAGCTGGTGAATTTAACTCGAACCTTTTAGCCCAATGGAACTATCAGTTGATGACTCTCTAAATTAATCTGAATTAAGTTGCCAAATAAAAGGAATTTCCTAAGCTAGTCATGCAATAGAATTGTACTGGTTAGAGGACAACTATTTTACACTATAAAGGTTCAAAGTAATTCTGTTAAGAAAACTACTTGCTAAAAACCCAAATATAAAAGTTTTGTTATTTATTATTTGAACTGGACAACTAAATGACAAAGAACATTTGTACTGCTACCCATATATATTATCTAATACAATATAAACTCTCTACTTGGTATATTTCACAATTTCTAGTAAAAAAAATTACAAAATAATATTTTAGAATATAAACTGATCGTGAGTTGATAGTAGCAAATTCAAACTTCATATTTATATAAAGCAAAAATACAGGATAATGAATAATATAGTTGAGAATTATATCTCATATATGTACTCCATTATTTAATTTAGCACATATAAAGTGGGCAGGCGAAGAGAATTGTATGTAAAGGGACTATTTGGAAAATGTAATATCCAATAGTTTAAGAAGTTGACTCAAATTTAACAAAAGCAATGTCAAAAATATTACCGATGAATGGTGTCACAATAAACCTATTCACAATGTAATTGCTAACACAATTTCTCCTATTAACACATTTTGATACTCATAAAATATGTAACATTGATCTTCACTAAATCACACAAAATTGCCAAATTCACCAAAGAACCGTACCTCAAAGAAACAGAAAATAGGAAGACCTTATGTGAGCTTATGGTATAACTATGCCTCTGGGCATGCGTGTTTTATGTGTCACAAATTTGATTAGGAAGTATTTTTAAATTGAACCTTATCCCTCCTTACTCTACTTCCTAGTAAAAAGTAGAACAAAAAAATTGCCCCACTTAAGGCTAGGATTTTCTTAGAAAGATTGTCATCATCTCGCTGACAATTTGTAATAAAAATAAATTCTGATAGAAAAGTTCTTGCAAATCATCCATCTTGCAAATTAAAAAAAGAACAATTCCATCAACGCAAATAATAATAATAACAACTTAAAAAACATACGCTCAAATAGTTAGAAAATTATGACAGAAAAGTTTTAGATTCATTTCATTAGTGCACTCAAACTAAATTCAATAATATAACTTGCAAACATTCATTCATTTTTTCCAACACAATCCCAATCTCCTATTCCTAATAACATCCTAATCTCCAAAAAAAATCATAAAGCTTAGTAAAACGTATGATTCTAGTTAGCCACTCTCTCCAAAGAAACTTCTTTTCTACTTTCACTTATCTCCTAACCTCCGAATAAATTATGTAATTAGTGAAAATTAGGGAACAGAGCTAGAGTTGAAACTTTTAGAAAATCCTTACAAAAAACTTCTAGAAATTAGCTATTCAACTTAATCCAATAACAAACTAAAGGACAAAGTTTTAATCTTTTTTTTCCTCAGATGATAACCTGAATTAGATAAGATATTTTCTAATTGACTACTAAGTAAACAGAACAGAAAAGGAGGTATTAATCACATTATCATCCTAATTTTATTATTGGTGCTCCTAATAAAGTTCTTGATAGGCTTCATACTTGCTTTATTCCTGTAGAAAATACCTAAAATTAGAGTTACTGAAAAAAAATTACTCTGTTACCTTGATAGATGGGTTCTCCCACCAAACAGAAATCCCCACAATCATCACTATATTAAAAGAATAAGAAACTAAAAAAGCATATTAACTAAAATAAAAATAATTTCAATAGGAAAACTACATAAGAAATTAGAATAATCAGAATAAGGAAACAAATTAAAAATCAATACTTATAGTGAAGAAATTATGTTAATTAATTTAATTTAATTCAAAATTAGATTGGATTGGATTTGATGGGAATTATAAACATTGTAAAGGGCAAAGGGGGCATTCAAAAGTTTTGACACTCATTCTCTCTTTTATAAGCAGTATAGATTGTTAACAAATTTGAATCATTGATAGCTATTTATCTTTTACAAGATAAATATTGTTTAGTATATGAGCTTATTGAAAATATGCAATTTCAACTTTACTGTTCAAACGCATTTATTGAAGAGTTCAATTTAAAAAAAAAATTAGTTGCTCAAATTCATGAATATTCTATTTTTATGAAATTGACATGAGAAAAGTTTACAAAAGTGTTTAAGCAATTATGTTACTTTTCGTACAAGTGGAACTTGCAAGTGTTACTTTGAGCAAAAAGAATAGTGTTTTAAATGTTAAAAATCCTCAAAAGGTCACTATGGAGTGAAGTGATTTGTTTAAGCCTATCATAAGATATCGAATGTACCGATCAATGTTAAAGTGATATTTTTGGCAAAAGTGAAGTGGCATTCGGGCAACTTATGGTAGTACGAGGTACATTCTGTCTCCGGATTGACCTATAATGATTTGATGCGTATTCCCATGTTACTGGAGTATAATTTTCGTAACCTTAGTGTGACAATTGAGGAAGTTTGCAAAGTACGATTTTATAGTTTAAAAGTATTTAGTGCTCATTCATATATTTTCTTAAATTTTGTAAATATTATTTTATGACATTGTCATGTGCTATTGATAAAAGTTTCTCTTGTTTGAAAATTATATGTCTCCCAAAATTGTTCTCTTTGACAATAACTTGTTTATATTTAATATTGAAAATTTTCGTAAACTCATCGGAACCACTAATGAAAATTATATGTCATTGTTTTTTAATCTTTTTCAGATGAAAATTAGATAGCTTTATTTGTACCTCGGAGCTTTGGAATATGAGAAGGATCTTGGAGTGCTTGATGCTAAAAGTTATAGTTATACTAGTCATGCTACTATGCTTATGTACTAATAGTCTTTTGACTCGTTAGAGTGAACTTGTTATGATGTAGTTTTTTTGCTCTGAGGCTTCTATATGTCAATAAAGTTTCTTTTGCATGTGTTGCCATTATCATGTATCGCAAAATAAGCTGAAGATTTTGGGGATGTGACAAGTTTTGGTATCAGAACCAGGTTTAGAAGTCCTAGGCTTCGAAGTTTATAGTTAGTAGTGTTTAGAAATAAGTCTTGGAGTTGCTTTTAGTGATCATTAACATATTATTTTTTTGCTTTCTAACTAGATGGATAGGAACAACACGAGTACTACTTCAGCTTAGGAAAGTTATTTGCACTAGACTTTGGGGTAAATATTTGGTGGTAGAAATGCACGTGAATCTGGCTCTGGAGGAAATCAAATGGATACAAATGCTATGCTGCAGATGATGTAAACTCTCATTACTGTGATGCAAAATCAGCGGGAACAAATTAATCAACAATAAGAATCTTGAGACAATGATCATCCTCGATTGTGAAGCAGTATGGCTGAGTTTAAGAGGTTGACATTGCCTACCTTCAAAGGAAATGTTGATCCTATGGTAGTAGAAGACTGGATCACAGAGTGAAAAGTGGCTTAAACAATATATATATATGCTAAAAGGACGTGCATATGGCTGGTGGAAAATGTAGAGAAGGATTCTGGAAAATGATCCTTATCAGATATCTTGGGAAGAGTTTAAGAATGTCTTCTATGAACAACACTTTCCAAAAACTATTCGCTAGCAGAAGGCGAAGGAATTTTGTAAGTTGAAGCAAAATGATAAGACTATGGTTGAGTACAGGAAGGAATTCGCTTATTTATCCAAGTTTTCACCCCGGTTTGTTATAATCGAAGAAGATAGAGCACGTCGTTTTAAGGAGGGTCTGCAACCCGAGATAAGATTTCAGGTGTGTTCCTTCGAGCTCTTCATTTATGCAGCGGTATTGAAGAAAGCTTTAGTGATTAAAAAGAAATTTTCTCGACTGATGATCACAAGAATGATGATATGAAGAGGCTCAAATCGGACGGACGTGAGGTCACAATAAGAACTGGCAAAACAAATGATAAAATGTGGATTCAAAAGGAAAGCAAACTATGAACCATAAGTCGATGAGATGCATCATATGTGACAAACCTAATCATGAGGCGTAGAATTGTTAGAGGGTTACACGTGCTTGCCTTATTGTTCCAAGTTGAATGAAGCTCCAACTTATAAGGCATCTCAACATGATCAACATCCTCAAGTGAAAACTTGAGTTTACTCTCTAACCTAGCAAAAGGCTCAGACAAATAATAATGTGGTGTCAAGACTATACCTATACTTTTTACTTTTGCTCGAGTAGTACTTGATTTTGGAGCTTCACATTCTTTTATTGTTGCACAATTTGTTAGAAAATAATAGTTGCCATATGATACTCTAGAACATGAAATGCATGTTAGCACACCAAGAAATAGCATAATGATATCTAATAAGTATTAAAATGTAAGATAAAGATAGTGGATAGGGAGCTTCCAGCGAAATTGATCATCCTCATTATGCATGATTATGATATCATTCTAGGGATGGATTGATTATTTAGAAATCATGTATCTATTTTATGTCGAGAGAAGAAAGTAATGTTTAGAATTCCCCGTCAATCGGAGTTTTGCTTTGAGGGTAGTAAGGTGCAAAAGACTATGCGTATTATATCGACCCTTCAAGCTCATTGCATGTTGAGAAGTGGATGCACTAGTTTTCTAGCAACAGTGTAAGTCTTGAGCCAGAAAGAAGTTAGTCTGGATCAAAATCCTATCGTGTGTGAATTTACAGATGTCTTTATAAAAGATTTTCCTAGAATGTCACTCCATAGGGAAATAGAATTTTCTATTAAACTAGTTTTAGACACAAGTCCACTTTCAAAGGCTCTTTATATAATGACTCCAGCAAAACTAAAAGAGCTTAAGAAGCAGTTGCAATGACTTCTAGATGAAGGGTTTATTAGATCTAACGTTTCACCTTAGGTCGCACAAATGTTATTTGTGAAGAAAAAAGATGGTAGCATACGATTATGTATTGGTTACCGAGAGCTCAAAAAGATGACTATACGGAATAATCTGTTACTAGGGATTGACGATTTGTTTGACCAATTACAAGGAGCTCAGGTGTTTTTCAAGATCATAGATCGGGCTGTCATCAATTGAAGATTAAGACTGAAAATATTCCAAAGACTACATTTTGTACTCATTATGGTCATTATGAATTTATCGTGTTACCATTCTAGTTAACAAATGCACCTGTATTTTTCATGGATCTCACGAATAGGGTGTTCAACTCCTTCTTAGATCATTTTGTGATAATATTTATAGATGATATCCTGGTATATTCAAAGAACCAAAAGGAGCATAAGGAATATCTATGGTGTGTGCTCAGTGTTTTGAGAAAGGAAAAGCTCTATGCAAAATTTAAGAAGTGTGAGTTCTGGTTAGATAATGTATCTTTTTCAGACATATTATTTCAAAAGATGGAGTCTTGGTAGATCCAACAAAAATTAAAGCAGATGCGAATTGGAAAAGGCCAACAAATCTTCATGAGATTTGTAGCTTTCTTGGCATGGTAGGATATTATCGAATATTCGTAGAGGGGTTCTCTCGTATTGCCTCGTCTTTGACCCGTTTGACTTAGAAGGGAATCAAATTTGTTCAGTCTGAAGAATGCGAAAGGAGTTTTCAATAGATAAAGAAATGACTAGTATCTGCATCGGTTCTCACTATACCATCACAGGAGAAAATTTACTATTTATAACGATGCCTCTCATAAAGATTTGGGATGTGTGCTCACTACTCATGCAAAATGGAAAAGTGGTAACTTACGGCTCTCAGCAACTAAAACCTTATGATAAAATTATTCAACTCATGATTTAGAGTTGGCAGCGGTTATTTTCGCCTTAAAATTTAGAGACATTATTTTTACAGAGTGCATTGTAAAATCTATACTGATCACAAGAGTTCAAAATATATTTTTACTCGGAAATTTGAACACGAGGTAAAGAAGATGGTTGGAGCTACTTAAAGATTATGATATTAGTATTAATTATCGCCGAGGGAAAGCAAAAGTAGTTGCTTATGCCTTTAGTTGGAAGAGTAATGTAGCTTGTCTTCTTACTCGACAAAGACATATATTAGAAGATTTGGATCAGTTGAGAATTAAAATACAGTGTCAACAATCATTGGCCAAACTAAACAACATCTAGGTACAACCTGTTTTGATTGATGAGATTAAGATTACCAAAAACATGACTTGGAATTGAAAGCCATTAGAAAAGGAGTTAAGGATGGTAAACAACAAGGTTTTGTAATGCATGTTGATAGATCCCTTAGGTTTGGAAATCGACTATATGTTCCGAATAATCCAGAATTGAAGAAGAAGATTTTGAAGGAAACTCATCATTCTGGATGTACAGTGCATCTTGGTGGAACAAAAATATACAAAAATTTGAAGAAGATATACTAGTGGAGCAATATGAAGAAAGATATTAGCAAATATGTCACAGAGCATCAAAGACCAGAGACTAGCAGGATTAACTCAAAATTTTGATATACCAATGTGAAAGTAGGAGAAAATTACCATGAACTTTGTTACAGGGTTACCAAGATCTGCAAGAGGGAACAACGCCATATGGGTTATAGTTGACCGTCTAACTAAATCGGCTCACTTCTTACCGATCAATATAAAGTTTTCACTGGAGAAGCATGTGAAGTTGTATATTGCTGAAATAGTCAGGCTTCATGGTATTCCAATAGAGATAGTATCTGATAAAGATCTTAGATTCATTTTGGAGTATTGGAAAGGTGTGCACAAAGTTCTTCAGAGTAAACTCTATTTTGGCTCATCATATCATCCACAAACAGATGATCAATCAGAAAGACAATTCAAACTCTTGAGGATATGTTAAGATGTTGTATTCTTGATTTGAAAGGATCATGGAAGGAGCATTTATCATTGACAGAATTTACAAATAACAATAGTTACCATTCAAGCATTAAGTTGGCATCGTATGAAGCTCTTTATGAAAAGAAGTGTCATTCGCCTATACACTGGGATAATATTGGAGAAAGGAAACTTTTGGATCTGAGTTAGTGCAATAAGCTATAGACAAGATTTACTTGATAAGGGAGCGTATTCGAAATGCACAAAGTATACAAAAAAGTTATGCTGATTGCAAGAAGAGAGACCTAAAATTTCAAGAAGATGATCATGTATTTTTAAAGGTATCTCCTAGAAGAGGTGTGAAGAGATTTAGAATTCGATGAAAGCTAAGTCTAGGATTTGTGGGACTATTTGAAATTATTCAGCGTGTTGGTAAAGTCACTTATAAGCTTGTCTTACCACCTTCTTTGGCTGTTTGTATCTATACTAAGAAAATTTATTTGAGATCCAAATCAAGCTATAGAACTTGAACCCATTGAGCTAAAAGAAGACTTAACATATTAGGAGCAACTGGAGCGCATTGTAGATCAAAAGTAACAAGTGCCTAGGAGACGTACTATTCGACACGTGAACGTTTAATGGAAGAATCACTCTAAAAGAGAAGCAATGTGGGGGCTTGAAGATGATATGCGACAGAAGTATCCTTCACTTTTTGAAAACCAAGGTTTCATAAAGTTCCGAGGACGAAACTTTATTAAGGTCGGGAGAATGTAGTGAACTAGTTTTCTCAGAAAAAAAGAAGAAAAATCAAAAGTCTTATAACCGAAATAATGTATTATGGTCTTCTTGGGCCTTTTAATTTCTTTAATTAGGAATGAATGTTAGTTGGAGTTACATGACTCAAAAGGTTATAGAAAAACCCTATATATAGGAAGAGGTCGCTTTGATTCTTGCACATAAAAAGAAAACGAAAAGAAATAGAATTTTGAGATTAGAGAGGAGAAGAAGTTTCAGCTAAAGGTATGACTTTTTTTGGTTTTCTAGTTTAAGTTTGATAGTAATAATAAAAAATAAGAAAACCTTTTCGGGCCACTGGCGTCGCTTCCGACGATATCCAGTGACTTTGGCCATCCCATGGATTAGTATTTTACCCATGGTAATCACCATAACGATCCTAACCCCAACTTGAATGAGTTTAGGTGTATTGAGAAAACAGAGAAAGTACATCAAGTTGAAGAAGAAACGAAGATTTTTAGTTTAATCCTTTGAGTTTCTGAAATTTAATATCTAGTCCAAAAGATAGAGTAGTTCGAGAACATTATTCATAAGACCTTAAACTATGGAAAATTAGTTTTAAGTCCGAGACTTTATAAAGAGAGGTTCCTTGCGAGAACTAATTGTGAAATATTAATCTTAGCCTTTAGACTAGAAAATTTTGTTGTAAGACCCAAGTTTTGCTTTAAAAGAAAGAGAAACAAATGTTTATAAAAGTTCCTAGAAAGCAGAAATATTAGTTTCATACCCTAAGTAGTTTACTTTGAAACTCTTTAGTATTTATGCATATTGTATGCTTATAGGTTTGGTCGAGGAGTAGGTTCTTGGAGTGCTATTCTCCAAAGTGTTGTCACATTTCTAAAGGTGAGTAGGTTTCTTCTCATTAGTTATTTTAAATTATTATATACTATTTAAATGATAATTTTAATTTTTGTGTAGAGAAATTGTCGACCCGACATGTTATTCTGTTCATCTATAGTAATTGGTAACAATTTTGAATCATGATAGCTATTTATCTTTTACAACATAAATATTGTTTAATATATGAGATTATTGAAAATATGTCATTTCAAATTTACTGTTCAAATGCATTTATTTAAGAGTTCTATTTGATAAAAAAATTATTTATTTGTTTAGAGTCATGAATATTCTATTTTCATGAAATTGAGACATGAGAAAAGTTTGTAAAAGTGTTTAAGCAATTTATATTGCTTTTTGCACGAGAGGAAATTGCAAATGATACTTTGAGTGAAAAGAATAGTGTTTTAAATATTAAAAATCCTGAAAAGTTCACAATGGAGTGAAGTGATATGTTTAAACCTACCATATGGTAAGAATGTACCGACCAGTGTTAAAGCGACCTTTTTAGCAAAAGTAGTGCTAGGTGCATTCTGTCTCTGAGTTGACCTATAGTGATTCGATGCACATTTTCATGCTACTGGGCTATAATTTTTGTAGCATTAGTATGACAACTGAGGAAGTTTGCAAAGTATGATTTTACAGTTTAAAAGTATTTAGTACTCATTCATATTATTTCCTAAATTTTATAAATATTATTTTATGACACTGTCACGTGCCATTAATAAAAGTTTCTCTTGTTTGAAAATTATATGTTTCCCAAAATTATTCTCTTTGACAATAACTTGTTTATATTTAATATTGAAAATTTTTGTAAACTTGTCTGAACCGCTAATGATTCTGCTCACTGAGTGTAAACTCACCCTATTGTTTTTCAATCTTTTTTAGATAAAAATTAAATAGCTTTATCTGTACCTCAGAGCTTTGGAACATGAGAAGGATCTTTTAGCGTGTTTGATGCTAAAAGTTATAGTTATGCTAGTCATGCTACTATGCTTATGTAATAAGAGTGTTTTGACTTATTAGAGTGAACTTGATATAATGTAGTTTTTGCTCTGAGACTTCTATATGTCAATAAATTTTTTTTGAGTAAAGTTTATTTGTAATATAGAAGTGCACTACAGGCTTAGCATTTGCTTTTTGCACATGTTGTATTTCGGGAGGGTGACATAATATATAATATAGATTTATTTATTTGGGTGGGGGCGGGGTGGGGATGCATGGGGTCAAACCGAACCTGTGAAAGGATGAAAAACCATAATTCCAGCCCATTTTCAAATCCAAAACATTTTGCCGCTAGTAGCATTTTAAATTCTGTTAACAAAATTTCGGAAAATAACTTTTGTTCACAAATTTTAGTATGTAGTCCTCCGAGGTTCACTCCAGTTGATCCTTTCTTGAGTGGAATTTTACTATCTTATTTATTTATTTATTTATTTTCAGTTAAATTGTCGGGAAAAACCCTGAGACCCATTACAAAGTAAACCAAAAAACAGCTCAAAGTGGGGTATAATACAAGCACCAGAAAGATGCAAGCTAAATATCTCTTTGGTTGCTTTGTAAATAACACACAATTAAAACTATTTGTACTTTTTGATAAATAAATAAAAGACTATTTGTACTTTAACCTTTCCCAAATCAGGTCGTTCATGTTATTGTCCTAATACTAAGAAAGGAAGAACAATAAAATATGTGTGTTAAAGGTGATACATATTATTATCTAAAGAATTGAAAACTATTAGCCCAACAAGTAAAGAATTTGAAGTGTGAACAGCTCAGGCACTAAACATGCATGGTGGCGTGGTGCAATGGACTGACATATAGGCTTGTTTCCTTTATTTTCAAATTGCCTCTTTCCTTCTACATACTGGATATGCTAGAGGGAGCACCTTTAACACACATATTTTATTGTTCTTCC
>BQKN01000720.1:0-38069 GCA_022839385.1 Asparagus kiusianus | reverse complement strand
CCCCCCCCTCATGAATTGAATGCTCCACAGAATTTACTGGAATATGCCAACCAATATACTCCCACCATCACTTATAAATACAGGAACCTAAAGTGGCATTGAGAACCTCTCATTTCTCCGAACACATTAGAAGAAAACAATACCTTGAACCTATCTCATTCATATAATTGTTGGTAAATATAGTCAAGAATCATGAAGAGCCAATCCCCTTTGGCTCTCACCCTTCTCCTCCTCCCTCCATTCTTGGCTACTCTCTCTGTAGCACAAGATTTTGACTTCTTCTACTTTGTTCTTCAGGTGTGCTAATTCTCCCTTTTTATTGCTATTGTCTACATGGCCTACGGTTATGTTAAACTTTAACGTCTTGAGTTTTGTTGTATGCAGTGGCCAGGGTCCTATTGCGACACCGAGAAGAGCTGTTGTTATCCGTCGACAGGAAAGCCTGCAGCAGACTTTGGCATTCATGGGCTTTGGCCTAACTACAATGATGGCTCATATCCATCAAACTGTGATCCTGACAGTCCCTATGACCAATCCAAGGTATCTCTTCTTCATACAGTTTATGATAATGTTTTTATTGCATGTTTGTCAATTAAAGGAATACATATATTATGGGTGAAAAGAATCTGTGCTCTTTCTACTAAAATTTATTAATTTACAATTTGGTATGTTTGTAAGGAAATATTTCTTTTATATGCTATTGCTGCTGTCTGATGACTCTGATCACTGACTGTGCTCACATTTTAGGGAAATTCTTGATGCCTTTTTTGGGTTTATAATTATATGTTTTCCTAGTCTAGTTATATCTTTAAAATTTGTAGAATCTTATTATTTGCTATACTTGATAGCTAATCTACTGCTGTATAGTATACCTTAAGCCTTACGGTATACTTTCATGAGTTATAATTTTTTAAGATGATGATGATTTATCCCTTGTACTTATACGCTGATTATTCATTGTGAATTAATGTTTACATTTTTTCCATGGCTATGGAAATTTACTTTGAATTTCAAATCTTCCATTTTTATGTTCGTCTCACAAAAATAGGCTCAAATTTGGAAACTAATCAAATGCGGGATATAATTTATTTCACATGGAGATACCAGTACCTTTACATGAAATTATTTCATGTGGATTTCATACCTTCATTTTTAATGCTAGTCTCACAAAAATAGGCTTATATTGGGAAACTAGTCAAATGAGGATATAAACTATTTGACTTGGACATGCCAAGTATACTAAATATATTTGGAAAAAGTGCTAACAATTGTTGGCACATCCAGTACGTGATTTTTATTGTGTTAACCTTCTAGCAGCTAGATTTCTAATTATAAAATTCAACGAAATCTTTAGATATATGCCGCTTTTGTTGTTCTAAAACTTGCTAGGAGCTTACATCATAAACATAGGCCAGCCTCAATTACTGGTAGATTTTAGATACTTCACCTCTTAGAAAATCAGAATTGCTCCCTCAAAAAAAAAATAAAAGAAAAATCATAAATACAGTATTAACATTAACAAAAAATATTGAATTATTTTTAGTGAAATACAAATCTGCTCAAACGAATGATCCTATGTTTAATGTTGTATAGATCGAGGACCTGGTGAAAGCAATGCAAGAGAACTGGCCAACCCTAGCATGCCCCAGCAGCGACGGCACACATTTCTGGACACACGAATGGGAAAAGCACGGCACGTGCTCAGAATCCATCCTCGACCAGCACGCCTACTTCCAGTCTGCTCTCAACCTCAAGAAGCAAGTGAACCTCCTTCAGGCCTTGACTGATGCAGGAATTAAGCCAGACGGCGGGTTCTACAGTTTGAATGAGATCAAGGATGCAATCAATGAAGGGACTGGCTTCACCCCAGGAATCGAGTGCAATGTGGATGGATCGAATAACAGCCAGCTCTATCAGATATACTTCTGCGTCGATACTTCAGGGTCTCAGCTCATTGAATGCCCTATATATCCCAGGGGCAGGTGCGGTCCCAGGATCGAGTTCCCTGCCTTCTAAGTTCCATGTTGACGTCGGTTCAAGCGAGTGTTTAATTAGATTCAGCTGTTTGTCCTCCATTGAATAAAGGGCCTCAGTATGTTTTGGATGTTACTGTTATTATGCTTCCGTTTTATTCAGAGTTCTTATCATTTTTATGGAACGTATTGCTACAGCCCACAACTGATGCAAGTTAGTTGAAAACTAATCAAAGGTCAGGGAAGGAGACTATGATTCATTATGTTAGGCAGCCAGATGGGAGTTGGACAAACAAACTAGAGGAGGGATGTGCGATGTGCCACCATTGCAGTGATATTGAAGACCTGAGACTGTTGCCGACCTTATTATCTAATCTAATCTATCTAACATGACTATTATAAAAGTAGGTAGGTAGCCATGTAGAAGCATTTCTTCCAAAAATGCCCTCCAATGTATGTTAAAAACGCACACATGAACGCAAGAAACGTAAACATTCATACACGTAAGAATACACATACATAAAAAAAAAATCATACCCCTTCAAATCCTTCTTGTGACCTCAATTAAACTATTAATTAAATGTAATAAGTACATCTCCAAATTGCATCCACTACCATTAGAATATTCAACTCAATTAAATTCCCTTCTCTCTGGTATTCATATTGTCATGCATTGAATTGCTACTAAATAATTCTATTTCTTATAGTATTACTATTGTATTAACATTTTATAGGTGTATGACTTAACAAAGATAAAACATATATTTAGACCTAATAATTGAAGTTATGGCATTAGAAACTAACAATTTTTCAATTCCCCATCATAGTGTAGTAGTATGTTTTATCAATGGTCTAAAACATTTGATCTATATTTTATGTAGTGTATGCTTTGTATAATCTAATAGCCTAACAAATATATATTCTTTGCTAACTACTATATTATCTAATGTATATGCTTTACATTATCAAATGTATGCTTTATGTTGTGCGCATCAGAATCGAAGAAACACAACCAAACTGAGATAGAATCACAACCAATAGGTAAAACAAGAACCAAAACAATGCAAGACACAAATTTTACGTGGTTCGGTAATGTGCCTACGTCCACGGGGTAAGGAGGGGATGAGTTTTGACTATTAGAGAGAGAGAGAGTACAAATAGAGATTACAAAATCACTCAAAACTCACAAATTAATCTCTCAAACAAAACTCTCAAATCTCACACCAAATCCCCCAAATATACAGCTCAAAAGTCTCTTCAATTTGCCTTTTAGAAACCCTAAAACTCGTGTTCCTATTTATATCAAAATAGAAATCCAAACCAATCAGGAAACTGAAACAGGGCCCAAATCCGTGATCCGGTCGACCGGGCATGAGCATCCGGTTGACAGGCTAGAAAATCAAAGTTTAACCCTGTAAAACAAACAGAGTTCGGTCGACCGGGCTTCTCCTCGCGGTCGACCGACCAGAGGTTCGGTCGACTGGGCTTCTCCTCATGGTCGACTGGCCAGAGGGGCTGATTTCTCAGCCTGTAGTGTGCATGTTTCCGGTCGACGGAGCATATCCTCGCGGTTGACCGAACTGCATCCCAACTGTTGCATGCTTCGTTTTTCCTGTCTTTCGTCACCGTGTCGCTGTTTTTACAATTCTCCACCTCGGCGAAGTTTTCCTAAAACCGAGTCGACCTCGATATTAATCAAGCATCCCACTTGTTACGTCCAGTACGAAGTGGAATCAATCCACGATAACGGACTCAATCCACAACAAGTCATGAATCCAAATGAGAACTCAAATAATCTCCCCCCCCCCCATGTTGATATCAACTCATCAAATTGGCTGCATCAAACTGACTGTCTACATATCCTCTTACCCAATGAATCAAGCCTCACGTAGTTCACCCAAATGGTCTCCAAATGCCCTCAACAACGAAGAATGTTCAACAACTCCAAACAATGACCAAATTTTACCCCGGTGACAACTTTGGTCAATATATATGCAGGATTGTCCTTTGTGTGGATATTCTCTAGTATAACATCTCCATCATCCAAAACGTCTTGAACAAAGTAGAATCTAACATCAATGTATTTTTTGCATGCATGATATACCTAGTTCTTTGCCAAATAGATAGCTAACATGCTATCACACTTTACCTTGATGGTATCATGTGCAATCCTCAAGTCTTCTAATAAACCCTACAACGACAAAGCCTCCTTCACAGCTTCAGTTAATGCCATATACGTAGCCTCCACAGTAGAGAGAGCCACTATAGACTGAAGTGTGCATCTCCAACACACCGGTACTCCTGCTAGTGTAAACACATATCCAATAGTTGACCGACGCTTGTCAAGATCCTTAGCATAATCCGAATCCACATATCCAACACAATCCTGCCCGTTTCTTCTATTCTTCTCAAACACCAAACCAACATCCACAGTACCTTTGATATACCGTAGAATCCACTTCACAACCTCTCAATGACCCTTCTTGCGGTCGTGCATATACCTGTAGGCTGTCTAAAAATCACTGCAGATAGCTGATCCCCATCAAATACCAATGATGAAAGTTGTAATTTGACGGCATCCAGAAAGCTACAATTTAAAAACTTTCATGTAGATCGATGAAGGTTACAATCTAACGATCTTCACAACAACTGATGAAAGCTTTAATCAACAGCCTTCACAATCAACATTGGGAGTTACAATCTGACGATTCTCACATATCAAAGAGCTAAAGAAAAGATTACAAAATGACGATCTTTTTGACGATCTCTTCAAATCAAGACGCGGAAGTCCTCCCCGCGTACCAGCATCAAGACGCACCACGTTCACAGCCGCTGACGCAGTGCGAACGCAACTCATATTCAGCTCCAAACGCTGCAAACGCAGCTCAGATCTAGCTGCCAACGCAGCTCATGTTCGATCGTAAACACACCCTCCGAAAGATACTAACGCAGCTTCCAAATCACTACAAACGCAGCTTCTAATTGCTACAAATGAGCTTTCAGACGCTACGTCCGAGCTTCCAGATGCTGTGTTCAAGCTTCCAAACACTGCGTTTGAACACAGAATTCACGCCAGAACACGGATTTTACGCTTGACTCGTTCAAACACGAGCTGAACGGTTTCAAAACTGTTTCCCACGATCTGAAGGGATCACAACTCCACTCAGGAGTGATTTAAGGGGGAAGTTATATCCCATAATCCCCACTTAGGAGCGAATTTAGGAGGCGGTTACACCCCTTAATCCCATATAAATAACTAAGAAATCAGCTTAGTTCGGATCCTTGTCCTCGGCAGCAAAGAAGAGATCCTGAGGCTGATGTTTTGGAGGAGGGGGAGATATCTTTGGATCTTTGAGAATTTTGGAGATCTAGAGATCGGCTTCTTCGGATCATCTTCTCAGTAACAGATTCTTTGGGCTATCTTCGTGCTTGGCTTGTCTAACCAATTACGGTTAAGATCAATCAACTCTTTTACAAGAGTTTAAACTCACTCTGAGTTATCAACTCATTCAGAGTTTCAAACTTACCACGCAAGTCCTCCATAGCGTCAAATCGTGAGGAGAAGATACCGTTCTAGTGAAACAAGACGTTCCGATCGTCAACGAGAAGCAAACTCGATGCGAGCATTCGAGTGGGGTATCTCATCGCTACCTAAAGAACTCAGATTTAAATAAAGGAGAGAATTCAGATTAATTCACCTCTCTTTTGTAATCAAAAATCCAAATTGTAATTGAGATTGAGATAATACAAATCAAATTTCTTTCATTTTATTTACTACAAATTTTTCACCAAACAAAAAATGGCGACTCCGCTGGAGACTAGCTTCTCTGACGAAGAGGTGGTGGCGCAATCCGACATCATGCCCATTAGAACGACCGTTGAAACTTTGATCATCGAGTTCGATCAAGTTAAGTTTGAGGAGGCCCTCTCCTTTGGGTCCCTTAACCCCAAGGTTATACGTAAGATCGACAAAGTTTCTAAGGAGACTAAAGCTCCAGTTACGGCCGAATCATCGAAGGACTATCTCCCTTTGGGGTTGCACTGTTCATACAGTCCCCTCTCAGAAGGAGAAGACTTAGCTTCAGCATAACTCTAAAAAAGCCGATCCTCCAATCAACACGAGCTCCGCGTTTGTGAGCCTCAACATGAGCTCTACATAAGACAAGCTAAACGCAGCCCTCAGGGGTGTGTTTCACCAGCAAAAGCTAGAGCTCAGGCATGCGTTCAGGTAATAAAATCCAATACATAACCTGGTGTATACGGTGAAGCTTCGGGGCACTGCCCCGAACCCCGCCAGGGGTAGTCCACCCCCCAACCCCCCTGCCAGGGGCGCGCCACCCCTAGACCCTCGAATACTCTGCGTAGCGCGACTAAATTAAGGGGCGGATATAAGAAGTCTTTGGATTCAAGGCATCTTAACCATATCCATGATCGCCAGGAGCCAGTCTCGTCCAATCATAGACTGGGGGTTCCAGTTCAAACATCACGATCAGTGAGTAATTCTTCTCGAGTCTTTGCAATAGATTTGAGAGTGTTCATATCAGGAGAAAGACCGATGCAACAAGTCATTCGTTCATTCTAATGTAAACGTCTGATTCCTACGGTCCTCTCGGGATTTCACTGCTGCTCATATGCGGTCAAACCATTGGTGTTCAACCAATTAATGCCCGTTGTCTTGCCCAACCAACGATGACGTTCGCACAAGAAGAAGTCTCCATAGACCGAATATCCTAGGGTCACTATCAATGTGATCGGCAGAGGGAAAGCATCGGGTCCTAGTTCCAATGACTCTGAGACAAGTCGTTCACCGAACGTCAGAGAAATCACTAACGAGTTTGAAGGAATCTACCAACGCACTCGGACGCGAACAGGAGCCATTCCCCCTATCAACTATCGGAGGTTAGCCAGAGAAACTAATTCCGATGATGAACACTCAGTCATTGCAGAGTCTCAATCATCAAGCTCTTTTGTTGAACATAAGAGCTCCGCCTATATGACGGGAAACCATGAAGATCTCTCAAAGAGGGTTGTTGAGCAGGAGGCCATGCTCCAAGCACAACAGGAAACCATCAATCAACTTTGGGATATGTTGGCTTAAATTATTGCTAATAGAGCAAATTTCCAGAAAGTTGAGTCACAACCTCGGCAGGATTCCTCCCGGAAAGGAGGATTGTCTACATCGAAGGCGAAATAAAAAGTGAACAAGACCTCTGATCAAAAAGCTCATCACATAGTCTCTTCATCAGAAGAAGAGAAAGAAGCCGAGAATGGGCAGAATCCTCAATCGGCCAAAATGGAAGAATTGGAAGCCCGCCTCAATGCCATTGCTAACAGAAGCGAGCTTAAAGACGAGGGAGTTTCTAGGCTCTATCCTGCCGAATGAGATTTAGCCCCTTATCCTCCAAAATTCGAAGTCCCAATGCTACAAACTTTTGACGACACGGGATCACCGAATCAACATATCTATTATTTTAAGTCATAGACTGGGAATGTGATATCAAATGAGGTCATACTGGCTCGATTATTAAGTGGCACCCTCAAGGGGGTTGCCTTTGAATGGTTCATGAAATACCTGCGGGATGTACCAAAAAGTGGGCGGATCTAGAGAGACTTTTCATATCATTATTATTTGAAGAGGATACAGAAATCTCCATCCATACCCTTCTCGCCACTAAACAGAAAAAGAGGGAGTCTGTCAAAGTCTTCGTTAAAAGGTTTCAAAACATGGCTTTGCGATGTCCGACAGATATGACACAGTCTACCTTAGTGGAGACCTGTCGACACAACTTACAGACCGACCTTCTAGCACAAATGAAGGATGCAGAATACCGTTCCTGGAGACAACTAATCTCTCAAGACGAACAGGCTCAAAAGATTATTACCAGGATCAAAGCTGAAGAACAAAGTAGACAGGATCAACCTGAGCAATCGGACCAAGCCCTATCTTATCAGTCAGAAAGGGAAGATACTACGGTCACTGAAACCAATCCTCTTTAGTAGGATGATAGGTCCCACAACTATCACATTAACAATTACCTCTGATAGTCAAACTCGTTAGATAATGACCCACTAGGGGATGTGTCATGTCTACCCTTTTCCCCTGCACTTGTCCAAGACTGGGGGGTTGGTTTATTTATAGTTCATTTGATTATGAGTAATAAATTTTTTGAGTTGTTATGTTCAATAGAATACCTCTGTCAACCACGAAATCCACCAAAACTATCACATTAATGATCACCTCTGATAGTCCATTTCCTCTAAATTCTCCTACCAATCCTCTTCAAATAGGATAGCGGGTCCATCAAAACTATCATGTTAATGATCACCTCTGATAGTCTATTTTCTCCAAACTCCCCCACCAATCCTCTTCAAGTAGGATGGCTGGTCCATCAAAACTATCACGTTAATAATTATCTCTGATAGTCAAACTCATCAGATAGTGGCCTACTAGGTGATGGGCCTCTATTCTGACTTGATGGATAGTAGCCCACAAGACAATATGTCATGTCTACCCCTCTTTTTCTTCCCCTGATAAGTTTTAATCAAGACTGGGGGTTGGTTACTTAGAATCCACTGGATTAAGAGTAACGAATCTTTCACATCGTCGAGTTAACATTATACTTCTTACGATCATCACCCCTATGGAGTATGAATTCAGTTTGCATCACTCCCAATTTGTCACGTTAATAACAATACACATCTGACAATTAACTTATCAATCCTTGCCAATAGGATGATAGGTCCTCAAAATTGCTCAAATCGTAATCTTCCCCAGCAAGACGCTAAGTCTTCAAAATCTTGTTCAAATCACAAGGACAAATTCCTATCACGTTAATATCACACCTCTAAGAAATCAACTTATCAATCCTCTTCAAGAGGATAATAAGTCCACAAAGTTGCTCCAATCGTAATAAATTTATGTCACGTTAATATCACACCTCTGATAAATTAACTTATCAATCCCCTTCAGTAGGATGATAAGTCCACAAAGTTACTCTGATCGTAATAAATTCTTGTCATGTTGATATCAAACCTCTGACAAATCAACTTATCAATCCTCTTTAATAGGATGATAAGTCTACAAAGTTGCTCTGATCGCAACAAATTTCTGTCACGTTAATATCACACCTCTGACAAATTAACTTATCAATCCTCTTCAATGGGATGATAAGCCCATAAGGTTGCTCCAATCGCAATACATTCCTGTCACGTTAACATGATATCTCTGACAAATCAACTTATCAATCCTCTTCAATAGGATGATAAGTCCACAAAGTTGCTCCGATCGCAACATTCTCTTATCATGTTAATATCAAACACCTCTGATAATCCACTTATCAATCCTCTTTAATAGGATGATAAGTCCATAAAGTTGCTCCAATCGCAATAAGAATCTTGTCACGTTAACAAAACACCTCTGACAATCAACTTATCAATCCTCTTCAATAGGATGATAATTCCACAAAGTTCCTCCGATTATAACAAATTCATGTTATGTTAACACCAAACCTCTGACAATTAACTTATCGACTCTCCTCAATAGAGCGATAGGTCCCTAAGGTTGCTCCGATCGTAACAAATTCTTGTCACGTTAATCCCACACCTCTGACAAAATCCACTTATCGACTCTCTTCAATAGAGTGATAGGTCCACAAACCCGTCAAGTTAACATCATACCTCTAATGACACAATCCACTTATCGACTCTCTTTAATAGAGCGATAGGTCCACAATCCTGTCAAGTTAACATCACACCTCTGACGACACAATCAACTTATTGACTCTCTTCAATAGAGCGATAGGTCAACAAACCCGTCAAGTTAATATCACACCTTTGATAACCAAACCAACTTATCGACTCTCTTCGATAGAACGATAGGTCTATAAAATACTGTTAGGTTAACATCACACCGCTAACAGTTAAACCCCCCAATAAACTTGTTAATCCTTTTTTTAAAAAAATAGCAAGTTTTCATCATAACATCCCCAGTGGATTAAAGATTTTCTGGAATTATCCTAGTGATAATAAAGAAAATTTCTAAATTTTACTCTAAGTAAAAATTCATGCTAAGTTAATACTACACCTCAGGCGTTTCCAACTTTTTTTTAGTGTTTGAAGTAACACAGGAAGAAACAGTGACAAAATCTATGTATTCAATATCGTAGCTAGTGATTATCATTAAATTAATAATCTCTGAATCCATACCTTGCATGTATGGGGAATTTTATCCTGAATCCTATGTAGGGATAAGTCAACGCCTAATACACGTTACTGGTTAGTCTTTGACCGTAAGAATGATAAAAACCCACGTATTCAATATCGTGGCAGGTCGTTATTAATAACACCAAAATCCATGCCTTACACGTATGAGGGACTTTATCTCGATCCCTAAATAGAGATAAGTCTACATCTAAACATGATGTCGGGTGGTTCATTCTCACAATAATGGCGAAGTGTACGTATTCAACATCATAGCACCAAAATCCATACCTTTTATGCATAGGGGACTTTATCTTGATTCCTAATTAGAGATAAGTCTTCATCTAACACATGCTGCCGGGTAGCGTATTTTCATGAAAATAACAAAGTTCACGTATTCAACATCGTAGCAGGTCGTTATTAATAACGCTAAAATTTATGTCTTACACACATGGGGGACTTTATCTCAATCCCTAATTTGAGATAAGTCTACGCCTAACACGCATTGTCGGTTAGTCTTTTTCCGTAAAAATGACAAAGTCTATGTATTCAAAATCATAGCATCGAGTCTAAAAGGGTTCATCCTCTTAGCACAACGTTACATGTAAAACGGATTCAAATAATTCACATGCTAGCCCGACTCAAACACTAGTCGGTAAAGGCTTATCAAATCCGTTGATGGCTAAGGGTTTGCCAAAAATCCTATGCATGTTTACAGGCTCATCAGCTTAATGGATGTAAGCCGAGACTTAAAACAGATAAGCTAAAGACAAGTCTCAAAGACTTAGTCAAAAAATGCATAAGAGCCACCTCCGCATCTCAAGTCGAAACGCCAAGGTCAGACCCGCGTTGCAAACACCAAAACGCCAAGGTCACACCCGTGTTCCAAATTTAAAATGTAAGGGTGAGACATGCGCCTCAAGTTCAAAACGCAGGGGGTCCACTCCTGCATTCCAGAAGTAGGATTATGACGCATACCTTCACACAGGTCCTGCGTGGTAAATCCCTTCAACCAAGATGCCTTTAAAGCGGGTGCAGAGACAACTCCTTTATGACAAGGAATCAACAGCTCCAAGATCAGAATTAAGATCCAAAGTATTCCGAGAGTTCGTTCCAGTCAACCGCGAACTTTCAAAAACTTTGGAGGGGATTCTGTAGGCTGTCTAAAAATCACTACAGATAGTTGATCCCCATCAAACACCGATGATGGAAGTTATAATTTGACAGCTTCTAGAAGGCTACAATTTAAAAACTTTCATGTAGATCGATGAAGGTTACAATCTGATGATTTTCACAACAACTAATGAAAGCTCTAATCAACAGCCTTCATAATCAACATCGGGAGTTACAATCTGACGACTCTTACATATCAAAGAGCTAAAGCAAAGATTACAAAATGACGATCTTTTCGACAGTCTCTTCAAATCAAGACGCGGAAGTCCTCCCAGCGTACCAACATCAAGACGCACCGTGTTCACAGCCGCTGACGCAGTGCAAACACAACTCACATTCAGCTCCAAACGCTGCAAACGTAGCTTAAATCCAGCTGCCAACGCAGCTCATGTTCGATCGCAAACACACCCTCCGAAAGATGCTAACGCAGCTTCCAAATCACTACAAACGCAGCTTCCAATTGCTACAAATAAGCTTCCAGACGCTGCGTCCGAGCTTCCAGACACTGCGTTCAAGCTTCCAGACGCTGTGTTCAAGCTTCCAGACACTGCGTTTGAACATAGAATTCATGCCAGAACGCGGATTTTGTGTTTGACTCGTTCAAACACGAGCTGAACGGTTTCAAAACCGTTTCCCACGATCTGAGGGGATCATAACTCTACTCAGGAGTGATTTAAGGGGACGGTTACATCCCATAAGCCCCACTTAGGAGTGAATTAAGAAGGCAGTTACACCCCTTAATCCCCTATAAATAACTAAGAAATCAGCTTAGTTCGGATCCTTGTCCTCGACAGTAAAGAAGAGATCCTGAGGCTGGAGTTTTGGAGGAGGGGGAGATATCTTTGAATCTTTGAGAATTTTGGAGATCTGGAGATCGGCTTCTTCGGATCATCTTCTTGGTAATAGATTCTTTGGGCTATCTTCGTGCTTGGCTTGTCTAACCGATTACGGTTAAGATCAATCAACTCTTTTACAAGAGTTTAAACTCACTCTGAGTTATCAACTCGTTCAGAGTTTCAAACTTGCCACGAAAGTCCTCTATAGCGTCAAATCGTGAGAAGATATCGTTCTAGTGAAACAAGATGTTCGGATCGTTAATGAGAAGCAAACTCGACGCGAGCATTCGAGTGAGGTATTTTATCGCTACCGTGAAGAACCCAGATTTAAACAAAGGGAAGAATTCAGATTAATTTTCCTCTCTTTTGTAATCGGAAATTTAAATTATAATTGAGATTAAGAGAATACAAATCAAATTTCCTTCATTTTATTTACTATAAATTTTCCACCAAACAATACCTAAACACCATGCTCACGGTCTGTGACAAATCTGGCCTTGTACATACCATCGCATACATCAAGCTACCCACCGCACTGGCATATAGAACTTTAGACATGTATTCACGATCCTCAACTAAAATAGGTAATATCTTAGCTGAAAGCTTAAAGTAGGGAGCCAATGGAGTACTCACCGCCTTAGCATTGTTATCAAAATTGAATTTCTTCAGCATCTTCTGTAAGTAGATCCTATGTGTCAACTTCAACCTCCCCTTCACATTGTCTCTCTCAATTTCCATACCCAATATCTTCTTTGCTTCTCTAATATCCTTCATCTCAAATTCTGATGATAGCTCATTTTTCAACTTTCTAATAGCTGAAGAATTCCTGGAAGCAATGAGCATATCGTCAACATATAACAACAAATAAATATACTCACCATCCCGTAGCTTGTGCATGTAAACACACGGGTCATATGGGCTCATCATGTAACCATGACCAATCATAAAACTGTTGAATCTCTTGTACAATTATCGCGATGACTGCTTCAATCCATAAAGAGACTTCTTTAGTTTACACACTAAATCTTCCTTGCTTGCAGCTCTAAAACCCATAGGTTGTGTCATATAGATCTCCTCTTAAGTCTCCATGTAGAAAGGCTGTTTTCACATCTATTTGAACTAAATCCAAATCCAGTTGTGCCACTAATTCTAATAGTATCCTTATCGACGAGTGTTTTACCACCGGTGAGAATACTTCATTGTAATCTACGCCCTCAAGCTGGACATACCCTTTGGCAAGCAATCTGGCTTTGTACCGAATATCCCTATTAGAAGATCCTTCTTTCTTTGCATATACTCACTTACATCTAATTGCCTTCTTACCCTTCGATAGCTTTGCAAGTTCCCAAGTATCGTTCTTCTGAAGTGAGTGCATCTCCTTCTCCATAGCTTCCTTCCACGTGATTGAATCAGAACTTGACTCTGCTTCCTTATATGTAGAAGAAACCAAATCATCAATGACCTTAACTGATAAAGCATATGTAATCATCACATCATTACATCTAGTTGGCCGACGAATAACTCTTCTTGGTCTATTAGCTTCAATCAATTTATGAACATGACCCTGTTCCTGAATCCCAACATCCAATGTATCCTCCATCTACCCATATGTCATATCTCCTTCTAGTGTCACCTCTACAGGAGTCTCAATTGATACAATGCTATTTGAAATCTGTGGAGTTACATCATCCTCTACCTACTGCGATATCCTACTAGTCTGGCCTTCCTCCACCTGCTGAGGAACTTGAGGTCTCATCATGTACGCCTCATCAAAAGTGATATCTTTGCTAATGATTATCTTCTTGTCTTGTGGATCCCACAACTTGAAGCTTTTAACTCCATCTCTAAAGCCTACGAAGACTGCTTTTCTAGCTCTCAGATTCAATTTCCCATCATTCACATGATACCAAATATCCGAAGCAGCTCATAATTACTAGCCACTAAACCAGACCATACCTCCATAGGAGTCTTTCCATGTATTGCACTTCACGGTAACCTATTCACGAGATGGCTTGCATAAACTAACGTCTCAGTCCAAAAGGATCTAAGTAATCCACTTTGTGAGAGCATACAACACACCTTCTCCAGCAAGGTACGGTTCAATCTCTCGGTCACCCCGTTTTATTACGGTGTCTCCCTAACTATGAAATGGCGCCTAATGTCGTGATCCTGACAAAACTACAAAAATGGATCACTCTTGTACTCATCACCATTATCCGAACGGAGTACATTCATCTTTCTACCTGTAGTTCCACTTTCTTCTTCCACTCCATAAATATATCTAGGACCTCATGTTTATGCTTTATAGTATATACTTAATTTTTCCTGGAATAATCATCAATGAAAGTGACAAAATAGTTAGCCCCACCAAGAGATGTGTTCTTAGACGGACCCTAAACATTTGTATGAATGTAGTCTAATATACCTTGGGTGTTGTGAATTGCGATGTTGAATCTCATCTTTGTCTTCTTCCCAAGTATGCAGTGTTCACATAGCTCTATCTTGCAGGTCTTTTCACCTTTCAACAGCCCATGTTTCTCTAATACTTGCAGAGACTTATCACTAGTGTTTCACAATCTCATATGCCATAAGCTGGTAGTATCTTCCTCTATGGTAATTGAAGCTGCCAGACCCTCTGTTACTGTCCTGCCCTTCAAGAAGTAAAGATTGTTTTCCTTGACACTTCTCATCACCATCATGGACCCTTTTGTGACCTTCAGAGTTGCATTCTCCAAGATCACCTTATAGTCAGATGCCTCCAAAGTTCCAAGTGAAATAATATTCTTCGTCAACTGTAGAACAAATCTCACTTCCTTCAGCTTCCTAGTCACCCTGTCACACATCTTGATTCGGACTGTTTCAATACTATCAATAGGGTATACGTGATCATTACCCATGAGCACGACATACCCTCTTTTCAAATCCTCAAAGCTGGAGAACAAATTCCTTCTAGGAAAAATATGGTATGTAGCACATAAATCCAACATCCACTCCGTAGAGTCGGCATAACAAACTGACGGTAATGTTGGGCATGAGTAGCCCGAAGAGTCTGAATCTGAATTGTCACCACTATCTTTGGCAACATTCACCTCTGAAGCTTGTACGGCTTTCCCCTTATTCTTCCTGGCTCGATCTTTCAACTTTGGGCATTCATTCTTCCAATGTCTATATTCTTTGCAAAAAGCACGTTGATGCCTACCAACACTTCTATGGGCACCTCTATGCTTTGACTTTTAGAGTTAAATGGACGGCGGTTTGGACTACGGCCTCTCATTGCCAATGCATCTCCCGATGCCTTCTTGGAGGGTTCACTATCACTCTTCCTCAACTCATAATTCACCAATGCTGAGGTCACTTCCTTATAGCTAACAATGGTTTTACCATTGATCATCGTGAGAACAAAAGTATCATAATCCTCTTCTGGCAATGAACATAGTAACAACATCGCATTGTCTTCATCCTCTATCCTGATATCCACGTTGTCTATATCTGATAGCAATTTTGCGAAGTTATTAACATGCTCTCTAGTGGAAACTCTCCTCTTCATCTTGAATTGGTAAAACCTTTTCTTCAAGTGAAGCCAATTCTCAATGCTTTTCGTAAGATATTTCTCATTGAGTGTTTCCCACAACCGCTTCACCGACGTCTCGTTCATCACATCATAGATCAAATCCGGTGTCAAGCATGACCTAATAATTCCACATGCTCTACTGTTAACTTTCTTCCAAACCTTCTCCTCCATATCAACGGGTTTCTCTTATAATTCAAGAGTCTCCTCCAAATTTTGGGCAACCAACGCGTCTATCACTTGACACCTCCACAAACCGAAGTTTATGTTGCCATCAAAGTTCTGAACATCAATTTTAGTGTTATTGATACTCAAACCCTGTATCACCTTCGAAAGAGACGATCCTGATGTACTTGCTTCACCCATGTTGATAATCTGATCTCTTCAAATGAGAATCCTTTAGAGAATCCTCCAAAACGAACCCCAAGCCAAACCCGAATCTGATACCAATTGTTGTGTGCAGCGGAATCGAAAAAACACAACCAAACTGAGATAGAATCACAACCAATAGGTAAAACAAGAATCAAAACAATGCAAGACACAGATTTTACGTAGTTCGACAATGTGTCTACGTCCATGGGGCAAGGAGGGGATGGGTTTTGACTATTTGAGAGAGAGTACAAATAGAGATTATAAAATCATTCAAAACTCACAAATTAATCCCTCAAACAAAACTCTCAAATCTCTCACCAAATCTCCCAAATATACAGCTCAAAAGTCTCTTCAATTTGCCTTTTAGAAACCCTAAAAATCGTAGTGTTCACATTTCCGATCGACCGAGCCTATCCTCGCGATCGACCGGATTGCATCCAAACTGTTGCCTGCTTCGTTTTTCCTGTTCTTCATCGTCGTGTCGCCTTTTCTACACTTTATTCATTAATTCACCTAAATTAACGTTAAAATCCATTCAAATTCCATAGCCCCTCATTGAACTCCCGTCAAGCACCAATTGTTCGCTCCAACTATATTTACAATCATTCGTACTCCCCAACGTCAACTATCTCCTATAAAGAATCATCGTTTTCAACAAATAAGACAAACAAAATAACCAACTATTTGCTTCCTTCTCTCCGTGCACATATTGAGGTATGCATGGTTTAAGCAATTAATTATGAAAAACTTCGTATTGTTTTCAATAACTTAGATGTATGTGAAAATTGTGCCTGTTTGGGTCGAAGAAAATGGGTCAGCTCTTATGAAATCGGACATAGATGTACGGTCAACACATGAAAATCATGATGTATAGGCTGCCATTTTTTTTTCTCGAACAAATTTGCATACTGAATCACTTGTTTTTTGTAGGCAAAAGTGGATTCCTTGGTGACCATCTTCATCCAACTTGATTAAGTCGATTAATTGTTGTCATAGTTTGGAGAATCACCTTTTCAGATTCTTATTTATCCTGAATTAAATTTATTTTCGAATGAAGATGAAGTTAATTTTTGGGGAGCCATTGCTAATATCATTTAATTTGAATTTTAATTTTGTTGGATTAATTTGTTAAAATTCAACTTAAGTATTGCATGTCATTCCTTTGATTTATATATTGTGACGGGGCCAAATAATGGAGGAATTAAACTGCAACACAGGGGAGTTGGATGAAGCTCCTTTTTGTTGATGGACATGATCAACCACCCATTTATCAAGAATATTAGACTAAGTATTTTCTATTATTCTTTATGATTGTTTTTCATCTTTCAATTCGATTGTATGAACAATGAGAACATAGGAGTGTTATCTTTTTATTTTCTAATTGCTTTAGGACTCCAATAAAATAAGTTGTAATTTGATATCATTAGACACAATAGAACAATGTCAAGAAAGAGCTAAAGCATTCAACTATTTGGTAGTCATTTTCAATATTGTATGTTGCTACTATTTTCATCTCATGCAATCTATTTATCTTCTTATCTTTAGCATACGGAAAAAGTATAGAAAATCCCTTTTTATTATTTATGTTTGACAACAACAAAAAAGCTCTCAGGTCTATATATATTCTCATAAATTTAGTAGAAATAAATTTGTGCTATCTTACAACTATATTGTAAAAAAAATTCTTATGTTGGATTTAAATCTAATTAAACCTATCTGTGAGCACATATGATTAATCAATATGTATTGCTATCTTTTAAGGATAACCCACTAAAGTGATCAATCAATTTGGGTTAATGAGTATTTAAATATAATCATGGGGTTATATGTGCAGATACCAGGTTGTAATTGTAATTTGATGAGGGGTCAAATTATAAATGTACAACACCTATAAATAAGGGGTTATGATCCCTAATCTAGGGTTACATTCTCTAATTCTCTTCACCCTCATCTAGAGAGAAATTTGGCTAGAGAAACCCTAAGGTTAGAAGATCCAAAACTCATCTCAAAGTTTCATCTATGGAGTCAGGTATAAGCTTCCGCTCTTTTTGATTCTTGTTAATCTCTTCGAATTAATCATGGCTTTAAGATTTAGATCTCAAGTTTTTATTAGATCTAACAAGTGGTATCAAAGCCACCCGTGATTAATTCTTAGGGGTTTAAGTTCTTAAAAATTGGGTTTTTTTGATCTTAAAATCTCTGATTTGGATTCAGAACTGTTCTCGAATGAACAGTTACGTTTATTATTTTTTCGGATGAACAGTAAAAAATTCGTCGTGAACAGTAATTTTTTTTATTTTTTGGTTTTTTTTCTTTGATTTTTTTGGGATCTAGACCAAGAAATCATTCTTTTGTTTTTCCGATTCTGGAGCTGGATTTGAAAATAAAATCGAGGAATTTTGGATTCTTTTTGGGTTTGGTCTTTGGTCCCGTGCTCCTCGCCGATGAAGTTTCGCTGGCGGTCTCGCTCTCGACTCCGACGGTGACGGTTGCGTCAGGAAACCCTAGGGTTTTGACCTTTGGGTGCAGGAGCAATGGCGGCGGTTTCAGTTTGAAACCCTAAGGGTTCGTGCGTGAAAACGTGGCGAAAATTAAGGAGGTGGTTACCTCAAATTTTGGCGAGGCTTGAAAGCTTCAAACGAACTTTGCGTTCGTTCTCAGGTTGAGCCTCGCGCTCAGTTCAAACGAACTTAGTGTTCGTTCTCAGGTTGAGCCTCGCGCTCAACTAACCTAGCGTTCGTTCTCAGGTGAGCCTCGCACTCAATTGAAGTTGAGCCTCGCGCTCAATTCAAGTTGAGCCTCGCGCTCAGTTCTTAGTTGAGTCTCGCTCTCAGTTCTCAGGTGAGCCTCGCGCTCAATTCAAGTTGAGCTTCGTGCTCAGTTCTTAGGTGAGCCTCGCGCTCAATTCAAGTCGAACCTCGCGTTCGTTCTCAAGTTGAACATTACGTTCATTCTCAGGTCGAACTCCGCGTTCATCCTCAGGCGAGCCATGTGCTCAATCCAAACGAACCTCGCGTTCGTTCTCAAGTTGAACTTCACGTTTATTTTTTTTATACGAACCTCGCGTTCGTTCTTAAGTGAGTCTTGTACTCAATACAGTCGAACCTCGCGTTCGAAGTCAAGCGAACTTCGTGTTCACTATGGTTAAGTCTCGGCTTCTCATATTAAATTATGGGTCCACTTTGGTATACTTAATTTATTCAATTAAGTTATAGGCCCTATTTAAGCTATGGAAATTTAAATTAATTTAAATTTAATTTGGCAGTTAATCAATTATTTAATTCAAATATTATGACACTAAGGTATTAAGGTTGTCTCTCACTCCAATTGTTTAATTGAAACAAGAAGTTGCCAAAGTAACCTCTCTTGTGTAGGTTGTTCATGAGGAATGTGAGATGTTTGTGTGTATGCTTTCGTGTAAATATTTAATCGGCCCAAAGGAAAGTTAATATTTATTTAGACTGCATACACATCTGTGATGATAAACGTGTGACAATTATAAGGTTTACATGTGAATAATGAATCGATCCAAAGATAGTTTTATTATTTGACATGATTTATTGTCAATGTTTGATCATTGCAATAAGGTATCACTTACAATTAATATTACTGTCCAAAGACTTGATATTAATGTTGTGCCAGATATCTTGGATGAGATTTGTCATTATTTGAATTTTATTGATTACTAATTATGGTTACTGATGTGAGCATTTTTGTTTTATTTTAGCTAATGCATCTGCTGCAATAATTTCTGCTAACATCAACTCAATTCCCATGCTAAATGGGACAAACTTTAAGGTTTGGAAAGAGAACATATTAATTGTTCTTAACTGCATGGATCTAGACCTTGCACTAAGAATTGAACAACCCCAACCTCTTAATGGGGATAGCACTCCTGATGCAAAGAAGGAGTATGAGAAGTCGGAGCGTTCAAATCACATGAGTCTTATGATCATTAAACGCAACGTTCCGGAAGCCTTCAGGGGCATAGAATCCGAAGGGATTACTAAAGCTAAAGATTTCCTTGCCGAAATTGAGAAGCGCTTTGCGAAAAAACGATAAGGTAGAAACAAGCACGCTCTTAGCTCGCTTGATTTCAATGAAGTATAAGGGCAAAGGAAATATCAGGGAGTACATTATGGAAATGTCTCATATTGCTTCAAAGCTTAAGGCACTGAAACTCGATCTTTATGATGAGTTATTGGTGCATCTGGTTTTGTTGTCTCTTCCTGCACAATTCAATCAGTTTAAGGTCAGTTATAACTACCAAAAAGAGAAATGAACTCTAAATGAGCTCATTTCATACTGTGTGTAAGAAGAAGACAGGTTGAAGCAAGATAAGACAGAAAGTACTCATTTGGCCTATGCCTCTAAGAATAAGGGCAAGCAAAGAAAGAATGATAATGAAGCTGCTAAGGATCCAATTCAGAAGAAACAACATAAAGATAATCAGGGTTGTTTCTTCTGTAACAAGCCTGGAAATGTAAAGAAGGATTGTACCAAATATCACGCCTGGCATGCTAATAAGGGTACGTTCCTTACTTTGGTCTGTTCTGAAGTTAATTTAGCTTCAGTACCTAGAAACACTTGGTGATTAGACTCTGGTGCTACTACTCACATAAGTGTTTCTATGCAGGGTTGCCTGAGCTACCGAAAGCCAAGTGATGTTGAAAGACACATCTTTGTGGGCGACGTTCAATCGGTAGATGTGGAAGCAATTGGGCATTTTAGGTTGCTATTAGGAACTGGTTCTTATTTGGACTTAAAAGATACTTTTGTAGTACCGTCTTTTAGACGGAATTTGATTTCAGTTTCTGTATTGGACAAATCAGGTTATTCTTGTTCATTTGGAAACAATCAATTCAGTTTATCTTTTAATTCAAATGTTGTGGGAACTGGTTACTTGAGTACTTATGACAACCTATATTTGCTTGATACAATTGCTTCTTATAATAAAACTTTGCATACGGAATCGCGTGGTACTAAGCGTAAATTAAATAAGAAAAACTCAGCGACATTATGGCATAAGCGCTTGGGTCATATCTCAAAAGATAGAATTGAGCGTCTTGTGTCTGATGGCATTTTGGATTCCCTTGATTTTTCGGACTTTGATGTATGTGTTGAATGTATCAAGGGAAAACAGACCAAAGTTAAGAGATTAGGTGCCAACAGATCTTCGGATGCCTTAGAATTGATACATACAGATATTTGTGGACTATTTTCTACGGCATCCTGGAATGGTTAACAATATTTTTTATCATTCATAGACGATTACTCACGTTATGGGTACTTATATCTCATTCATGAGAAATCTGAGTCTCTGGACATGTTCAAAGCCTATAAAGCTGAAGTTAAGAATCAACTCAACAGAAGAATTAAAACAGTTAGATCTGATCGTGGTGGTGAGTACTACGGCAGATATAATGGTTCAGGTGAACAACGTCCAGGAACATTTGCTAGATACCTAGAGGAATGCGGTATCGTCCCATAGTACACCATGTCGGGTTCACCTAGCATGAATGGTGTAGCTGAAAGACGAAACAGGACTCTTAAGGATATGGTAAGAAGTATGATTGCTCATTCTTTTTTGCCAGAATCACTCTGGGGAGAAGCACTTAAGACAACAGCTTACATTCTGAATAGAATACCAAGTAAAGCAGTTGCTAAAACACCTTATGAACTTTGGACTGGTCAAAAGTCCAGTTTAATACACTTACATATTTGGGGATGTCTAGCTGAGGTAAGGCCTTACAGGCCAAATAAAAAGAAATTGGACTCCAAAATAGTTAGCAGCTACTTTATTGGGTATTCTGAACACTCTAGGGGCTATAAGTTTTATGATCCCACACTAAGGAATATTTTTAAGACGGGAACAACAACATTCTTTGAGGATGTTGAGTTTGGGGGGAGAAATAAGGTTAGAGACATTACTTTTGAGGAAGAATTGGCATCAGATCCAATCCATACAGTTACTTTTGATAATATTCAGGTTCCTATACCTGTTGTTACTCAAGAAGTAAATCCGAAAACTCAAGATGACAATATTGAACAACGCCCTATTCCAGAAGAACAAACTTAACAACCTCAAGAACCAGTGCCATTAAGGAGATCCGCAAGAGAAAAGAGAAATGCTATTTCGGATGATTATATTGTATTTCTCCAAGAACATGAGGAAAGTAATGGAATGTTGAAAGATGATCCAATCAACTTCCTTCAGGCCATGAAAAGTTCTAACTCTCAACAGTGGATTGATGCCATGAATGAAGAGTACAAGTCTATGCAAGACAATAAGGTTTGGAAACTTGTCTCATTACCAGAAGGTGTAAAATCAATTGGTTGTAAATGGATTTTTAAAACCAAGAGGGATGCAAACGGTAATGTGGAGAGGTATAAGGCACGTCTTGCAGCTAAAGGTTTTACTCAAAAGTAAGGTATTGATTATACAGAGACTTTCTCTCCGGTTTCATCGAAAGACTCTTTCAGAACAATCATGGCACTTGTTGCTCATTATGATCTTGAGTTACATCAGATGGATGTTAAGACTGTATTTCTCAATGGCGACATTGATGAGATGATTTATATGATGCAACCAGAAAACTTTGTGTCAGGAGACCCAACAAATATGGTTTGCAAATTAAGAAAATCCATCTATGGACTCAAGCAAGCTCCTCATCAATGGTATTACAAGTTTCAACAAATAATTATCTCGTTCGGTTTTGAGATGAACATTGTTGATGACTGTGTATATCACAAGTTCAGTGAGAGTAAGCATATCTTTCTGGTTCTGTATGTTGATGACATATTGCTTACCACTAATGATATAGGCATGTTGTACGAAACCAAGAGATTTCTATCAAAAAGTTTTGAGATGAAAGATCTTAGGGACGCCTCTTTTATATTAGGAATCTAGATACATCGAGATCGTTCTCGAGGTATACTTGGATTATCACAAAAGAGCTATATCGATAAAGTACTTAAAAGGTTTAGCATGCAAGATTGCAGACCAGGAGATACCCCTGTTGATAGAGGAGACAAGTTTAGTCTCAATCAGTGCCCTAAAGGTAACCTTAAAATTCAGGAAATGCAGAAGATTCCTTATGCTTCGGCTGTAGGAAGTCTAATGTATGCTCAGGTATGTACGCGTCTGGATATTGCGTACATTGTTGGGATGTTAGGCAGATACTTAAGCAACCCTGGTATGGATCATTGGATAGCAGTCAAAAGGGTTATGAGGTATCTTCAGAAAACAAAAGATTATATGATCACATACAGAAAATCAGAACAGCTGGAGGTCATTGGCTACTCTGATTCTGATTTTGTTGGATGCTAAGATAGCAGAAAGTCTACATCAGGCTATATTTATATGTTAGCAGGAGGAGCTATATCATGAAAAAGTGTTAAACAGACATTCGTAGCTTTCTCCACTATGACAGCAGAATTTGTAGCTTGCTATGAGGCATCCAATCAGGGAATATGGCTGAAATTTTGTGTCAGGAGACCCAAAGAATATGGTTTGCAAATTAAGGAAATCCATCTATGGACTCAAGCAAGCTCCTCATTAATGATATTACAAGTTTTAACAAATAATTATCTCGTTCGGTTTTGAGATGAACATTGTTGATGACTGTGTATATCACAAGTTCAGTGGGAGTAAGCATATCTTTCTGGTTCTGTATGTCGATGAAGTATTACTTGCCACTAATGATAAAGGCATGTTGCACCAAACCAAGAGATTTCTATCAAAGAATTTTGAGATGAAAGATCTTGGGGACGCCTCTTTTATATTAGGAATCCAGATACATCGAGATCGTTCTCGAGGTATACTTGGATTATCACAAAAAAGCTATATCGATAAAGTACTTAAAAGGTTTGGCATGCAAGATTACAGACCAGGAGATACCCCTGTTGCTAAAGGAGACAAGTTTAGTCTCAATTAGTGCCCTAAAGTTAACCTTGAAATTCAAGAAATGCAGAAGATTCCTTATGCTTCGGCTGTAGGAAGTCTAATGTATGCTCAGGTATGTACGCGTCCAGATATTGCGTACATTGTTAGGATGTTAGGCAGATACTTAAGCAACCCTAGTATGGATCATTGGATAGCAGTCAAAAGGGTTATGAGGTATTTTCAGAAAATAAAAGATTATATGCTCACATATAGAAAATCAGAACAACTGGAGGTCATTGGGTACTCTGATTCTGATTTTGCTGGATGCCAAGATAGCAGAAAGTCTACATTAGGCTATATTTATATGTTAGCAGGAGGAGCTATATCATGAAAAAGTGTTAAACAGACACTCGTAGCTTCCTCCACTATGGCAGCATAATTTATAGCTTGCTATGAGGTATCCAATCAGAAAATATCTGTGAAATTTTATCACGGGACTGCGCATTTTGGAAAATATGGAAAGACCACTAAGGTTATATTGTGACAATAAATCTGCAGTAATGTATTCCAATAATAACAGGAACTCAACTAAGTCAAAACATATTGATATTAAGTTCCTGGTTGTGAAAGAAATGGTACAGAGTGGACAGATATCCATAGAGCATATTGGGACAAACTCCATGATAGCAGGTCCTCTTACTAAGGGATTGCCACCCAAGGTCTTTCATGAGCACACCGCTCATATGGGTGTGGTGATATTCGAGGATATCATGATTTAGTGGGAGTTTGTAATTACGGTGCTTTATGTTAAGTTGTATTGTCTTATCAGAATAAAGTATTCAGTTAAGACACTCTGTTACATTATGTTTGGTTTTGACCTCACTAAAGTAGGACCAGTTAAAATAGACATGTATTGATCACATTGCATGTAATTTTCATGCTGCTCATCCATGATTGATCTATGTCGTTTGATTGTATTGGTATATGTGACCATTGATGGGTTGAGTCACGATAAATGTGACGAAGGCCGCTTTGATCCTATATTGATATAGGCAATGGACAAGATTGTTCGAAAATACATTTTCAGTGATAGTAATTTTGAGCTCATAAGCTTATACACAATTTAAGAAATCATATGGTGCCCAAGTGGGAGATTGTTGGATTTAAATCTAATTAAATCTATTTGTGGGCACATATGATTAATCAATGTGTATTGCTATCTTTTAAGAATAACTCACTAAAGTGATCAATCAATTTGGGTTAATGGGTATTTAAATATAATCATTGGGATATATGTGCAGATACCAGGTTGTAATTGTAATTTGATGAGGGGCCAAATTATAAATATACAACACCTATAAATAAGGGGTTATGGTCCCTAATCTAGGGTTACATTCTCTAATTCTCTTCACCCCCATCTAGAGAGAAATTTGGCTAGAGAAACCCTATGTTTAGAAGATCCAAAACTCATCTCAAAGTTTCATCTATGGATTCAGGTATAAGCTTCCGCTCTTTTTGATTCTTGTTAATCTCTTCGAATTAATCATGGCTTTAAGATTTAGATCTCAAGTTTTTATTAGATCTAACACCTTTTACTAACATTTCTTACTAACATCTCTTTACTTTTTGCTGGGAAAACATTATTCTTAGTGAAGCGCACGTCAATCTCAAATTATTCTCATCTGTCTAAGAATTCAATTCTTTGAAAAACTACGGAAAAGTTCTACAATTTTTAAAATATTTTAAAAAAATAAAATTATAGTTTTCGCTCTTCACCGTAATTATAGAGTTCCAGAATAACTATGATTTATTTTAAAAACCAACTGCTGCATAAAATAGTGCAAATTTTGAACCACATGGATATTTAATCTCTTTGGTAATCATTTCCATTATATAAAAACCTATGTTGTAGCATTTTTATTATATACTTTTATATTAGCGTAAATTCACATAATCCCCTCAAAATTTTGCCCATTTTGAGATATCTCTCCTAAGCTTGTTTAGCAGTGATGCTATTAAATAAAATATTTTCAATATGTGAAAAATATAAATATTATGAAAACATTTATTTTCCTACTCCCATTTTGCCAGATCTTAAAATTAACGTTTTCATATTTTCAACTAATCATGGAGAACCTTACTATAGGGACACATAATACAAGAAGATTTCACCAAAGTTATTATATCGGAAAGCATAAACGAGGAATACGACGCAGAGAGATTAAAAGACAAACTAGAAAAGAGAATGTAATTCTAGAATTTATAATTAAAGCAAACTAATTAAAATATATTCCTTTCTCGTGAGAAAAAGAAAAAAATAAGTAATATTCTTTATTTCACTAAATTGTTTCTAAGAATTTCACTTTTAGATTTATGGACTATGATATAAACAACAATATTTCTTCCTAATATTTTACTCTAAATATTTTTTTTTTGAGAAATCTCATCATTTTCATGTAAACAATTTTTTTTTAAATGTAAAACAAGTATTTGTATAGACACGTGTAACGCACTATACTAGTTATAAGATAAAAAGAGCCAGGGACGCAAAGTTAGCTACCAAATGAGGTAGTGTTTATGCATCAATTTCACATTTGCAAGTGTTTGATAGGTTCGGTCCCCCATCAAACACTTGATGGTGACCGGGCAAGTCATAACTTTTAAAATAATGTTAGGGGCACACCCCCTAACACACCACCAACCACACCCCCCTCTCCCATCGCTATAGTAAACCGGGCCTTACATGGGATTTTAAAAATTTTAAAATCCCATGTGGGGCCCGGTTTACTGTAGCGATGGGAGAGGGGAGTGTGGTTGGTGGTGTGGTAGGGGGTGTGCCCCTAACACAACTCTAAAAAGTGGTAGGCATCTCTAGCCTCTGGTCTAGTGCCGAGACGTGCGCTTAGTGAGGACCTGGATGAATCTCTTTTTCCTTATCCTTTAATATGAGGTCAAAGAGGTTTGGTTGAAGGTAGGAGCTGGTGGAGTCGGTGGAGTTGGTGAGCCGGGAGGATGTGGGGATGGCAACGAAGGTGACTATCGTGATATAAGCGATGTAGTCCGCATAAGCAGCATATGCTCCCCTAGAGCTCCAAAGGGTCGGGCGTTGCAGAAAGATAACCAAACCAAACCAAAGGAATAATTATAGATGAAGATTACGACCTAATAATATAGAGCTCGTTCACGATGTTAATGTTACGGGTCAATTGTTAAGGTTACGGGTTTAATTGTTAAGGTTACGGGTTAATTATTAAGGTTACGGGTTTAATTGTTAAGGTTACGGGCTTAATTGTTAAGATTACGGGTCAATTATTAATGTTACGGATTTAATTATTACGGTTATGAGTTTAATTGTTAAGGTTACGAGTTTAATTGTTAAGGTTACGATTTAATTGTTAATATTACGGGTTTAATTATTAAGATTACGGGTTTAATTGTTAAGGTTACGGGTTTAATTGTTAAGGTTACGGATCAATTGTTAAGGTTATGGGTCAATTGTTAAGGTTACAAGTCAATTGTTAATGTTACGAGTTTAATTATTAAGGTTACGAGTTTAATTGTTAAGGTTACGGGTTTAATTGTTAAGGTTACGGATCAATCGTTAAGGTTACGGGTTTAATTGTTAAGGTTACGGTTTTAATTGTTAAGGTTTCGGGTCAATTGTTAAAGTTATGGGTTTAATTATTAAGGTTACGGGTCAATTGTTAAGGTTACGGGTCAATTGTTAAGGTTATAGGTCAATTGTTAAGGTTACGGGTCAATTGTTAAGGTTATGTGTTTAATTGTTAAGGTTACGGGTTAATTGTTAAGGTTATGGATCCATTCTCTCTCTCGTAACCTTAACAATTAAACCCGTAATCTTAACAATTAAACACATAACCTTAACAATTAAACCCGTAACAATAATAATTAAACCGTAACATATACAACAAACCCATAACCTCAACAACCAACCCCGTAACCTTAACAACCAACCCGTAACATTCACAACCAATACATAACCTTTACAACCAACCAACCCGTAACCTTCACAACCAATGCATAACATTTACAGCCAACCATTATTCTTAATAATTAACAATTAAACCTGTAACCTTAACAATTAAACATGTAACCTTAACAACAAACTCGTAACCTACACAACAGACCCATAACCTTAACAACAAACTCGTAACCTTAACAACCAATGCGTAACCTTAACAATCAATACATAACCTTTACAACCAATCATTATCCTTAGCAACGAATATTCTAAAAATACGAAAATAATAGAAAATAAAAACAATAAAATAATAATTCTCTTCAATCATTTCAATATCATCACAGTAACATCATGATAGAGAGAGAGAGAGAGAGAGAGAGAGAGAGAGAGAGAGAGAGAGAGGGTCTATAACCTTAACAATTGACCCGTAACCTTAACAATTAACTCGTAACATTAATAATTAACCCGTAACTTTAACAATCTCCCAATGCAAATAACGAAAATAATAAAAACAAAAATAATAAAATAATTCGCATCAATCATTTTAACTATCATCTCAGTACATCATGATAAAGAGAGAGAGAGAGAGAGAGAGAGAGAGAGAGAGAGAGAGAGAGAGAGAGAGAGAGAGAAGGATATTATGGTCTTCACATATTTTAATCTCTTGGATTTTATGTTTTGGGGGCTCAGAGAATAAAATCTTTATTTTTCGGGGCAAAACACCCGTTGACAAAGTCTTGGGGATGGGAAGCACGTTTTCTTGGCTTTTGGGGACTGGAAGCATTTTTCCCTACTATTAAATAAAATATTTTCAATATGTGAAAAATATAAATATTATGAAAACATTTATTTTCCTACTCCCATTTGCTAGATCTTAAAATTAACGTTTTCATATTTTCAACTAATCATGGAGAACCTTACTATAGGGACACATAATACAAGAAGATTTCACTAAAGTTATTATATCGGACAGCATAAACGAGGAAAACAATGCAGAGAGATTAAAAGACAAACTAGAAAAGAGAATATAATTCTAGAATTTATAAGTAAAGCAAACTAATTGAAATATATTCCTTTCTCGTGAGAAAAAGAAAAAATAAGTAATATTCTTTATTTCACTAAATTGTTTCTAAGAATTTCACTTTTAGATTTATGGACTATGATATAAACAACAATATTTATTCCTAATATTTTAACTCCAAATATTTTTTTTGAGAAATCTCGTCATTTTCATGTAAACAATTTTTTCTTTGGCCTGTTTGGTTCGCTATTATAAGGAGTGGAAAACTTAGAAAACCGCTCCATGTCATATTTTTAGCCCTCCACGTCAGTTTTTTTGTTCCCATCCATTTCTTTGTGCCGCTTTGGTTCGCTCGGATGGAAGAGGGAAAACTCTGTTGAAATCGCCGCCAGCTCAGATTTTTTTCCCTCTCTGATTTCCTTCCCCAACCGAGTGAAATTGATGAAAACTCTGCCACGTCAGATTTTTTTCCTTCTCTACTTTGTTTACAAAAGTTTTTCTTTTTTTTTTCTATGCGAACCAAACACAAGAAAAATAAATACATTGGTTTCTCACCATTTTTTACGTGCGAACCAAAGCAAAACAATCTATTTCTTGGAAAAGTTTGGAAAACTCAAAACTTATATTTCTTTACATGGAATTGCATTTCCCTATATCAAGTAAACGAACCAAACAGCCCCTAAATATAAAACAAGTATTTGTATAGACACGTGTAACGCACTATACTAGTTATAAGATAAAAAGAGCCAGGAACGCAAAGTTAGCTTCCAAATGAGTCAGGGTTTATGCATCAATTTCACATTTGCAAGTGTTTGATGGGTTCGGGCCCCCATCAAACACTTGATGGTGACCGGGCAAGTCATAACTTCAACATATTTGAATCTGTTAAAATAAATATATTCTCTCTCAAGAGCTTGCTTGAGATGCAAGGATAATAACAATGTTATAAAAAGTGTAGGTACCTCTAGGCGCTGGATCTAGTGCCTAGACGCTTGCTTAGTGAGGACCTAGATGAATTTCTCTTTTTCCTTTTCCTTTAAGGGTCTGTTCGTTTATTTCCTAAAAACCAAGAAATGGAAATGGAAAAGGTGAAAATCTCAAAAAGTACTATTTTCTCCATTTCCATCCCTAAAACTCACCCACAATATCCAATAAAATATTATTTTCATCCAACAACTCATCCACATCATCTAATAAAATATTATTTTCATCTAACCACTCATCCATCACATCTAATAAAATATTATTTTCATCTAACAACTCATCCATCATATCTAATAAAATATTATTTTCATCCAAACATTACTCAACTCATCTCTTCTCATCATTTCAAATCACTCATATCATCCAATAAAATATTATAACAATTCACCTCATCTCATTAACATTTTATTTCTTTGTTTTCATCCCAAAAAGTTGTGAAAACACTTTTCTTAAGTGTGGGTCACACCACCCAATAATATAATGACAACTCATCTCATCTTATTTCATTTCTTATTTTTAAGAATGAACCAAACAAAAGAAAATAACAAACTATAGGAAATAGGTTTCTTATAATTCATTTCCTTATTTTTTTCGCTAACCAAACAACATCAAAACTAGTTTTCTTAAAAAATCACTCACATCATCCAATAATAATGTGACAACTCATCTCATCTCATCTCCATTTCTTTGATTTCCTTCTTTTTTTAGCCAACCAAATAATTCAAAAACCTATTTTTCTTAGAAATAGGTTTCCTTTTCTTTGATTTCCCTCTTTTTTTAGGCAAACGAACAGACCCTTAACAGGAGATTAAAGAGGTTTGGTTGAAGGTAGGAGTCGGTGGAGGAGGTGAGGCGGGAGGATGTGGGGACGAAAACAAAGAAAATGATTATAATAATCTAAGCGATGTAGCCCGTATAAGCAGCTTATGCTCCCCTAGCACGCCTGAGGGCTGGACAATGCAGAAAGATAACCAAACTAAAGGAATAACTGCAGATGAAGAATAAGACCTAAGAACAAATTTTTACTGTAGACCCAAATCAACTTTTAATTACCAAAATCGATCTTTTTTTTTAATTAACAAAATCGATCCACTTTATGCCACGTAAGCTTAATCACATTTTCTAATTAGTCGGGGTTGCCAACCCCGACTATTTAGGGCATTAAAAATCATGTTTAGGACTTCCAATTGGGGTTTAATAACTCCTGAACAGTCAGGGTTGGCAACCCCGACTAATTAGGAAATGAGATTAAGCTTACGTGGCATAAAATGGGTCGATTTTGGTAATTAAAAAAATAAGATCGATTTTAGTAATTAAAACTTGATTTAAGTCTACAGTGAAAATTTGTTCTAGGACCTAATGATGCGAAACGGGGGAGGGGTCTATCAGAATCAGCGATTTAATTTGAACAACGCACCGTCTCGTCAAAATACATGATCTTCGGTAGGAAATTAATTTAAAACAGTTAATATGACTGATGGATTTTAACAAGGTTTGCAATGATAACCATAAACAATTCCAATCTTGAATAATTTATTCGCAATATCAGTTATCATTTTCGCAAGTTCTAAGATCAATATCATTTTTTCAACAGTCACAGATTCAGTTCTCTCAACTCACAGATATAATATAAGCAGCGAATATATGATAATAATTTAGAGATAAAATATTCATACAATTAACTAACAAAATGAGATTACGGAAAATAATGAGTTGAGAGAAACGAAACCTCAGTGGATTACTATTCAAAAATGTTGACAGAAGTCCAAAGGCCCATTACTTCTACAGTGAAGCCCAAGCCCATCAAAATCAACAAGCCTATGCGGGTCGGTCCGATCAAATCCAAGTGCACCAAGTTGGGTCTAGTCATTAAACAGATCAGGTCCAAATGAACCAAGTGGGGTCTGATCAAAACGGATCAGATCCAAAGGACTTCCTCTGTGATGTCTTCAATCTGAGGGAAGAGAGGGCGACGACGTCAACGTGGCGACGGGAGCGACGCGGGCGGACGTGAGGACTCGGACAGTGTTGGGACTGCTCGGAATCGGTGGCGGCTGCTCGTAGCTTGAAAGAGATCAGATCGATGGAGTGAGTTCTGGAATTATTCAAGTGGAAAGAAAACAAGAGAGGGTGAACAGATCTGTGGAGGAGAGAAGGGAAGCCGATGGTGGGGTTTGTTGACGGGGAGATAAGGGGCGACCAGAACAGGGGGTGGTGGAGTCGGAAGAGGGGGGGTCGCGTGGTGGTGGGGTGCGGCTGGAGGTTTTGAAGAGGAGGCGGGTTGGGTTGGTCGCGGTTGCAGGGGAGGAGCGGCCGAAGATCGGAGTGGAGGGATCACTAGAGGCGGGGGCGGTGCTGGTCGGTTGCCGGAGGAGAGGACTCGGGGGTGGGGTTAGGCGGTGGGGGAGGTCAGAGGGTCGACGGGTTTGAGGAGAAACAAGAAAATGTTTGATGGGTTCTGTTGACGGGAGATGGAGGAGGGAGATGATCAGTACTTTTTTATTTTTCTTTTATTTTCTTTTGGGAGGAGGAGCAGTGACGGCTGGTGACAAAGAAATTAATTAAGCTTAGGTTTCACACCATGTTTAAGCTAATCAATTTCATTCATCAATAATTCATCATGATTACAGCAGGGTTTATAAAGAGAGAAAAATTATAGATTTGGAAATCTTACATAATCAAATCTCTCATAAAATCAAATCCCTCAAATCTGTCACAATTATTAACTTCCAAATCTCAACCTAATTCGAAATTCAAATCTAAACTACCAAATTTAAATTACAATTCAAAATTCAAATTTTAAAATTAAGAAAAATTTAACTAATTAGATATTTGCATTTCTTGTCCTCATCACCTAATAATATATGGCTCATTCACGATGTCAAATCGTTTCGTCACTCAGTCCAGACAAGCAACAGCATATTTACAAAACTAACTTATTTCTCTATCATTAGCTATTCTTATAACTATGAGATATTATCCACAGGGGATTTGAGAGAAAATTATCTGCAGAAGATTGACAAAATCAAATTGTCTTCGTTCTTGAGGAGTCAATGTTCACTCCAAATTGCCCTTGCCTTCTTTCTATTTATTCTCTCGGATTCCTCCAGGAAAAGGACGCTCAGCATGCTTTTTTCGCACTCATGCATGTAGCATAATTCACAAAAGATCAAAGAAAATAAATTAATGGCAATATCACAAATGACAATTCTGAACGTGATTGAAATTGACATGCAACTCCCAGAGGCCAATGGTTTTTACTGTTATGACACGTCGAACAAAACACTAGCAAGATTCAATCTTGTGTAGAAAAATAGAAGATGAAATAAGTTTACATGCTACATTCCCCATGGAATAAGCCATGATTTTCCTCTTTCTATCATTAACATGCTCCAAACTCATTAACCTCTCCTAAATCCCATTGAAGGGATGACTAGTTGAAACTACAACTGCAAAACTGCAAAGACTGGTACCTCATAGTTATTTCTTGTATGACCATTTGATAAGGAGGAAGACAGAACAGAATGAGCATCAATTAGCAGCTGCCGCCGCCTGCTTTTGGACAAACGCTACACCCTTCTCGATGCTGGCCTTTAGCTCAGGCTTGAGGGCTTCCAGAGCTTTTGCCTCATATTCAGTTATCCCTTGGAGGTCAGCAGATATCACAGCCTCGACTCCCTTCTTCCCAAGCTTAATTCTTGAAGCAAAGAAGGGCAGATCAGTGAGTTCAGACTGAACGAATGCGCACTCGTAAACATCACCGTCACCATCCAAAGCTCGAAGAGACGACTCAACAAATCTAGCAGCTGCATAGGCCATGGATAAAGTTGCAGACCCAGCACCAGCTTTTGCCTCGACCACTTCAGTTCCAGCATTCTGGATTCTCACAGTCAGTTGTTCCACTTCTTCATCCGTGAACGTCACTGATGGCCTTGTCCTTGACAGCAAGGGCAAGATGGTAATCCCAGCATGACCTCCTATGACAGGAACATCCACATCAATGAGCTTGAGGTTCTTCTTCTGAGCAACAAACGTGTTAGCTCTAACAACATCAAGTGTCGTAACACCAAAAAGCTTCTTTGGGTCATAAACTCCTTTCTGCTTCAGAACCTCAGCAGCTATAGGGACAGTGGAATTGACAGGGTTGCTAATGATGTGAATAAAAGCATTTGGAGCATTATCAGCTACAGCTTCAACCAGTGACTTCACGATATTGGCGTTAATGTTGAATAGGTCATCACGGGTCATGCCCGGTTTCCTTGGAACTCCTGCAGGGATGACAACCACATCGACTCCTTTTAAGCAATTGGCCAACTCTGATGGCCCTGTGAAATCCAAGACTTGAGAAGGAGTATTGCAGTGGCTGAGATCAGCTGCTACTCCTTTGACATTTGCAATATCATAGAGATGCAGCGACGAGACAAGAGGAGACATCTTGATCAGAAGAGCCAGCGGCTGACCAATGCCTCCAGCTGCTCCAAGGACGGCCACCTTAAAAGATGCTTGAGGCTGGAGATTTGCAGTGCTCTGCTTCTGCTGCATTTTTGGGACAGCTGAAGCCCAGAGAGCGGCGTTGCTCTCCTTGCCCAAAAAGGATGCATCTGTTTCAAAGTTAACAGATGATGCTGCCTTCAGACCACTGAAACACTTGAAGGATTTTGGGGAGTAAAAGCTCAAGGACAAGGGCTTCGATTTTGATCCCAAGCCAGCCTGAGGGCCATAAGAAATGACAGAGCCGATAGAAACAGTTGAAATTGCTGATGATGCCATCTTATGATGTGGGTTATCAAAAAGCCTGTAAAGAGTACGAAAGGTTCATGGATAATGCGTACACCAACCATGATACTTATTCAGAATAGGCAAATGTTCATTTGCATATCAGTGGAGAAGGAATTTGCACCAACAAAAATCACATAAGACGAGCAAAAATTGAACTGCTTTACGCCTGTTAGAAGCAAAATCTCCGATCTAGTTGCTAGAGGCAGATTTGCAAACTCCCAAACTAAGTGATGAAGGTTTGCTAGTATAACATCCAAATAGTCTTCCCACTTAATTCAATAATCTGATACTACCTAATACCATGGCAACAATAATAAAGCCTCAAAACAACTCCAACAGAAAGCACATATATGCAGACCTTTCCTCAAATATGAAATATGACTGGAAAAAAGACGAGCCAAATCTTTCTTGGATGTGTAGATGAAAATGCTTAAAATAATCCATTCATCTCTATTAAGCAGGAATGGCATATGATTGTTGAAGAAATGAACATCACATTCTGATAGAAAGCCTATATGTTAACAGTTCGTGCTCCAGCAGTCACAATTTATCACAAAAACTTCTAACCCAGCAATATTCTTAATGATTGCTTCATTTCTGAATGCAGACACCTAAAGAAATTATCTAGGGAAATGAATAAAATTTTGAACAGAAAGAACATTAAAACAAAATCAGAAAGCTTCCATACTTTCACTTGATCAATACATAGATAGCATTTACTACTTTGATACCTAAGGGTTAGGATGTCACTCATCTAATTGTGCAACATACAACCAATGTTTTAAATATTGGTTATCGGAAATACATCGATCAGGTTTAGTGGATGTGAAATAGAATAGAATAGCAATGTTTTTGTTTAGTGTATGCGGGTTGGGCATCGAAAAAAGAGGGTTTTCGTCTCCAAACCCAAACCAATTCACTTAGAATGCAAATTGTAGAAAATCGAGTGACTTTTAGCCCACGAGAAATTAACCACATTATCGGATTTCCACCGATATATCGGGAAAATCGGCCCAAAACTATATGCAATATATTTCTACAAAAATCGTATCGGCCATAGCCCAAACCCTATATATCAGCAATAAATCGATAAAATCGGTCTATTTTTAAAACACTGACAACAGCATCAACAAACAAAAAGAACTTAATTCTTCATTCTTGAAATCTAGAAGACAGATCAAGCAAGCAAAGAGATAAATGTGAAACATAGAAGTACAGTTAACAACTGATCAACATCTGTGTAAGCTGAAAGCTAACCAATGAAGCCTAGTAGTGATGACTACCCACAAACATAGAACACATAAGAGAGCATCGTAGTAATGATACAATATAGTACCTATTAAATTAGTATTCTACTTTAAAAGTTCTAGATTATCACACTTGTTCATTTTATATAGTAATTCTACATCCAAAAGGACAAAAAAAGCAAGTATATGATTCCAGTCCATAATTGGGATGATTGTTTCTTTTGAGTTGCCAACTTGTTGATGTGTACTAAAGAACACATAGTAGCATGTAACATTACAGGTAAAGCGGATAAGTGGGCTTGGAGCTCAATCAAATAAAATTGAGCATTGAGGTGGTCACAGAGAATTCAAAAGCGACTCCAGATTTGTGTTCATGAATCTAAATTCAAATTCAAATTTGCAATTTCCATCCAAAATCAAGTTCAAATTATCCTAGAGTCCAAATATATTTGTATCCAGTTTTATTTGCTATCTGGGAATTATCTTTTTTTTTCGAAAGATGATACACATCTCCACCATTTGAATATTTGATCAAGAATTCATGAAATATCAACTTAGTATCTGGGAATTATCTTTTTTTTCCTTTCTTTTTGAAAGATGACACACATCTCCACCATTTGAATATTTGATCAAAGAATTTTGATACAGAATTGTCTGACACAACAGTTTCTGTTCAAATTTTCCCTAAGGTTTTATGCACAATTAAAGTCAATCATCATGAATTTCATATATGTTATATTAGAATCTTGTGCATGTGTGATAGATAGAGGGTAATGGTTTAGAATGTATAAATGTCTAGTGGACATTTAACAACCAAATGAATTAAATATGTGGATTACCATATTTGATTCATTTATCAACCAAATCTAAGAAATGCCTTGCGCTACATTTTCACTTAAATTGATCAAAGACTCATCCTTCTTCATTTCCTCCATCTGAGTTACTACTAGGTCTTCCTTTTTCTTTTTAAATTATAATTCTATTACTTCTCTTAATTAGTGTGTCAATTTACCTCCACTCTAAATGTCTAAATTATCTTAATTGGATCTCTCACGTTTTGTTATTGATGGGAGCAATTCAGAATGATGCAATATTGGTTTCTGACTTGGTCTGATTTGAAATAGTTACTTGTTTGTATTATCCCTAGATTATGAATTAATAGACTATAAATTACTAGACCCTAGTTTACTCGGACACTGTGTTTTGGGTGCCATATCATGTTGGACACGTGTCGGACATGGATTCGCCGCGGACACGCAATGGAAACATGTAGGCCAAAGGAAAACCCGATTTGCCCGTTACGTATAGCCCTAAACTAGTTTGTTTGGCATATCAGGCTCAAAACCAATAGTTTTTTAACCCGAAAACCGAAAACCATCACTTAAAGATTTGAAAAATACTCATCTCATGCGATCAAAACTAAACCTCTGTTGTTAAACCTTAATTCTTAGTTTGGTTTAACTTAATTCTTAATTGTTAATGATCGTAAAAGAAACATACAAATGACATAGGTATCTAATTTAAAATTTTGATTTCACATAAATATTATGTGTCTCCATATCTTCCCTTTTACAAATTTGTTGTGTCCCGCGTCCGCGTCGGCGTCCCCACCCACACCAATATAGTAGATGCAGCAGTAAATGCCCCTTAAAAAAGACATCTGTGTTGCAGGCGGTTACAGTAATACACTAAACCGTATAAATATTTCAGCTAGGAATTTGCATGTTAAAATTTCTTGAATTAGTTAAAAAAAAATCAAAATTTCTGTTTCGATCCGAGGATCTGTAAGCAAAAGCGTAAGCTTGAGAGTTGTAAGTCAGTTGGAGATATCAGTTTTGAACTTTGTTTGCTCGGATTCATCCCTAGTGTTTCCTTACCGTATTTCTTCCCCGAGCTAAAACCTTAGATCTGTAGCCCTAATACACGACTAATTCCAAGATCAGACTAGAATCATTAAATTTGAGGAGTTGCTGTTGAAATAGCTGATGATTACTCATTCAACGCGTCTTCAAGATTCCTATGTTCCACAAAAAAACAAGAAAACCACAAA
>BQKN01000714.1:201763-230144 GCA_022839385.1 Asparagus kiusianus | reverse complement strand
TATATATATATATATATATATATATACACACAACACAAGTTTTGTTATATATATAGTTATATATATACATACATAGTTTTGAGTTTTTATATTTATAAATATGAGATTACATATTTCATATTTATTATTCTGTTTTGTTTTAGCTATATAGATATGAAACAAATTTACATTCATATACATACTCATATGTTTCATATTCAATTGTATTTGTGAAAATATTGTATTCATTGTTTATGGACTTCATAACAATAGTTTATATCTTTTATTAAGTCTACAAAATTATTTTGTAATATTTTAAAACATGGTTAAGCTAAGATGTCAAAACTCATATATTTACATTCATGTTTTGGACTATTTTACAAAAATGATGATATTTTTCATTTGGGAGGTCTTTTTTAAAACCAGTTTTTGTAGCATGTTTATTATCATGTCTAAAATCATTTCTCAAAGTTTTACATTTTTTTGAATTTATTTAATATTTTTAAACCCAGTTTAAAGTTGAGTTTTTCTGTGCAAATCTGGTCTGTGCATGTTTAGTTGATTCATAAGTCGACTCATAAGTCGACTTACGAAGTACAGCGGAGTTGTGTTTTTTCTTCTGCTGAGTTGACTCATATAAGTCAACTCATAAGTCGACTCATGAGTCGACTCATAAGTCGACTTATGAAAGAGTCGTTGCACAGTAACGGCTAGTTTCCAATAGTGTTTTCTGGGGGCTTTTTTGTCTCTTCAGTTGGGTTTTGTCTGAGGTTTTGGGTGGCTATATATACCCCCTTGCTCTAATCCTTCATATCTATCTAATGAAATATTTTAAACAAGTTTAAAAGAGTTTTAAACAAGGGTTTAAGTTTGTTTAATGTTTGTTTAGAAGCTTTTAAGCAATTGAAGGTTTGAGTTTGTGAATTCGATTCCACAAGAGCTTGAGGAGATCATCTATTTGAGTTTGAGCAATCAACTATTCTCCCTCCATCTCTTGTCATCTATTGAGAAGTTTTATAAACTCTTTTCTAGATTTATATTTATTTGTTTGATTATCATCTTATTAAAGCTAGTTTTATATTGAGTTTAGATTTGATTAATCTCATTGTTACACACACCCACTTGAGCTTATTGTATTTGCATTCATAATATATTTGGGGTTGTGAGAGATAGTAACATTGAGTTGAGCCTAATTGAGGTCTCATCTTGTTTAGAGAACAATCATATGTTGTGCTTAATTTGTGAAGTTCACTTTGTAATACACTTATACACCGAGAGGAGTGTGTGGTGAGGACGGAGTCGATACCGAGAGGAGTGGTGTGGTGGCCTAGTGAGAGGTGATAATTTTGAGCACTTGAGGGAGTCGATACGTGAGGACCAACACTTGAGGTTGTAGCTTGTGTATGTACTTTGTGAGGATTTGTGAGAGTTGTCGGTTGACTTGATAACCGAGTGTGTAGAGTTTTCGGTTAGCTAGAAAACCGAGTGTGTAGAGAAAAGTTCCGGCTTCCAAACCGGATTGTGTAGTGGATTCTCCTCGGGAATGGGGAGCGGAGATGTAGGACGGAAGGTCCGAACTGCGTGATAATTTCCTTGTGTTTGGGTTTGGCATTGACGCATTTATTCTTGCATATTGTTATATCGTCATTGTTGCATGATCATATTATTTACCCTTGTTTATATTGTATATCCTTGCACATATCTTGTAGCATATCACACTTGCTAGGATATATTTGTTAATTAGTTTTAATTGGCATAAAATCGGATTAGATTAGCATAAACCCTATTCACCCCCCTCCCTCTAGGGTTCTTTCATAGTGACCTTAGGGTCTAACAAGAGAGAGAGAGAGAGAAGTAGATGGAGAGAATTTAATGGCTGAGAGAGAGAGAGAAAGATGCTTGTAGGAACTAAATTGGAGGGAACAAGGTTTTTTCCCCTCCAAACATCTTTCTCATTGGCATTTAATGCACCACAGTAATGGAAAATCAATCCAAATCATCTCCATTTTCCCTCATTTTTTAGCAATTGGGTTTATATGTGAAGGGTACTTTTGTCTAACCATGTTTATAAAGTACACATGTGGGATTAATTTAAACTCGTAGGAGCTAAGGAGAAAGCCCATTTGCTTTAGAGCGGTTTTTTGGGTGTTGAAAAAGTCTTTTGGGGTGGGGAGGGTGCGAATTATGTTTGTTTTGAGGGCTAGAAGCAATTTTTCCTTGAATGAATAATAACTTATTCCTTCACCCTTATCTACCCTCACAAAAAATTTCTATAAAGTAGCATAGATTTTGGTTTAACTCTATCCCTTTCTCTATATTAAAACATATAGATTCATTTAAAATAGTATTTAAAATATGTTAAACTAATTAGAATAATAACAAAATTGAATTTATGCATATTTGCTAACCACATATACTTATATTTGTATGCAGTAGTTACTTGCTATGATAATAAGTTACTATTTTTTTATGGAACTTAGAATTAACTGTTAAATATAATTACAAGTAGAATTTGTGTATTTAAATTCCAAATGATTTATATATCCTTAAAATATGCTTTTTCAAAATAATGTTAATTAGGAAATGTCGTATTATAAAATAGTGGCATCCTTTAGAATGTAAACTTTAAACTGGAAAAATATAATAAAATGAAAAATAGATTTATATTTACATCATAAACATAATATAGATTTGATGAAATATTTTACGTATAAAGTTGTTTTCTTTCATTTAAATATATGCACATGCATTATGCACGTTATGTTGGCTAGTTTGTTAAAATAAAAAGAATAGTGATCCTTTTTCTTTACTAAAAAGTTTCATACAATTACTGTGGACAATGTTCTTAGTTAATTTTCAATCTTACAAATAACAAAATACATAGGGGAAAATGTGTCAAGATCCCAAAAAATAAAGGGGATGTGACCAGGCCCCCCGTATTTTTTTTGTGTGCCAAAGCCCTAAATACATGAAGTTATGATGTTTCAGCCCTTTTAACATTCCCCAGACAGCACAAAGAAAAACTTATTTCGAAAACCCATAACTACCCTTTTTACCTGTTCCCCCCAAAACATGGTTGCCCTCTCTCTCTCTCTCTTCTCTCTCTGGACGCTCAAACCTCCTCAAACCTCCATCATCTCGAGAACTCATATTCAAAACCCTAGTTTTCACTCAAGCGTCCAATAAATCCATAAGAAAATTTTCTTAAAAAATTAAGTAAAATGATCGAGAACCCTAATGTGGAGAAGAGTGAAGGAGACATCACGCGAACGGAAGGGGTTCGTCCCCGACGGTGCTCGGCGTGATTGGCGAAGGAGGAATTGCCAAAATTATTCGACATCGCCTCTACCTTTGCCTTCATATCTCCAACCGCGATTCTCCTCCGACATCCTCTGAGGATGAGGAGAGTAACGAGGCGATAGAGAACATATTGAGCATGAAAAGGGGACCAGAAATTCGAGAGCACAAGAGGAGATGCTCGCCAGAGGATGTGTCCATCTCAAGGAAGGAGTAAGTTCCTAATCGAGCCACCCAAGCTCCGTCACCAAGCTCTAGATCCAACCGCCGCTACCTTCCTTCTCGTCTCCAACAGCTAGCGCCTCTCCCCCTCGTCGTCAACACCGACGAGCCCCACACCCACCATCACCGCCTCCACCCCATCCCCCTTCCATGCTTGCAGACCAGCCCCACGACCATCTCAGGCCAGCCCCTCCACCTCGCCACTCTCCCTTGTCCCGCTGCCTCCTTCACCATCACCGAGCTCTGACGACAGCAACCCCATTCTCCTCCCCCTTCTATCCACGGCGAGCCCGACTTCAACACCTCCATCTCCTTCTCTTCCCTCCACTCCCCGCCTTCATCCCCCAGACCCTCCCTCTTCCTCTCTTTGTCGAGCTTCCCCACGCCGAACTTGTTGCTGCTCAAGTTCCCGCCGACCAGCCCAACTCTGAGCTTCCCTTCGCCCTCAACTTGAGACCCGACCACCTCCTACCACCGTCAGTCGTCACCGTCCTCTCTTCCCCGTCGGAGACCACCGAAGCTATGCTGCCGCTCCAAGTTCCGCTACCCCTTTCTCCTTTCAAGCTCAGCCCGCCCTAAAGAACTCCCCGCCGTCGCCGAGTTCACCCCGAATCCCAGCTAAGATCCGCGTTGGTCAGAAAACGGTACCACATCAGCAGCTTAAATACAGATTAAGCCACCGCGTGCAACGTACGTGACGAGTTCTCGCCGAAAAAGTGGTCGCCGACGAGGAAAAAGACCTAATTGGTAAATTTATTCAATTAAAATGCCTTAACTTCGATTTTTTTAATTAAAATACCTTCTTGGCAAATAAGGTTGAAATAAAATACCAATATGGGTATTTAGCCGTTCCTAATCAATTGAGTGATTTTGAATTTAATTAATTTTCGTTATAAGTAATTTGTAATATTATGGTGTTTAATGTTAGTTGAAAATATGAGCGGGGAAAAAGGAAGAAAGCTAACAATTTATGTTTTTGAAATGCGATTGAGGTTTATGGGTTCTGTTTACGAAAAAATGATGGTGAAAAACTGGTTATTATAGTGTAGAACTAGTTTCTTAATTTTAGAGTAAGATCTGAACAATATGAAGTATAATCGTTTAGAAGAAATGTATGTCAATAATTCTCATTTGTTGTTAGCTAGTAGCAATGCATGTCAATAATTCTCGTTTGTTGTTAATGTTTACCCTTAAGTGTCTCAACTATTAGCTATTCATGATAATAAATCTTGACTTTTACTAAGTTAATGCCTTCACTAATAATTGTTACCTAATTTGAATTCATGTTAATAGTAATAATTTGTTGCTAGGCTAAGGTCATAACTATTGCCGTTCGATATTCAATTTATTGATAATGAAAGTGGATATAACAGGGATCCTATTTGTAGATTTTTTTTCCCTTATTCTGAGTCAAATTATTAGGTATGAAGTGTAGACCTATTGTATGACATATAGGCTCATTGTTTGGAATTTAGCTCATTGTGTTATATTATCATGTAATATATTTTGAGGACTATAATCATAGCATATGAATTACAATATACAATTACATCCAACAATTATGAAAAGTATGTGAATATTTGTAATTGAATTTTATCATATATTATATATTGCGAAGTATAGCTTGTACGAACACATGCTAAGTAAAAGTTGAGTGTTGTTAACGTTCAACCGTAAGTGTTAACTATCACAAAAGGTTGTTAAGTTTTAACCTTTAATGTTAATATTTGCCACTGATGTTAATAAGTATAATGGATATTAAGAATTTGATCAATTTGTTAAGAGTAAATAGTTGTTTATGTAGGAAAGTTGATGTTGTAGGTGATATAAGGCCTAGTGCATGTTTTGGATCGTACTGTACTTTCATAAAAAAACTTCAACCAAAATTGAAGAAGTGGCATTAGGATGCCTACAAGGGTAGTAATTTTAAGCACTACATATTGTTCGGAACTCCAGCGCATGATCGATGGGTACTAGAGCATGTGCTCAGTCATTATGTTGGCGAAAATGATGAATTCTCTTTTCCCGATTCTAAAATCGGGTGGATATTTTTAGTCAAATTTGATGAAGAGGGTGCAAACTCACACGGGCTTCCATATTGATGGGGAGTTGATTTATGGGAATAGAGACCCACACAACCGGTTTTAGAGGGAGTACTTTGAAGAGAAGAATGAAATGCTAAAGGCTAAGGCAATGGCCAAAGATAAAGAAGAAGCCGGTAGCATGAGGAGATATGTTGAAGAGTTACTGGAGACACTTGTTGAGTCAACCTTAAAGAAGGACATTGAGGATTTTGTGCTATTTCAGATTTTGTACCAATGTGCAATAATTTGGTGCCCTAACAGCTCACAATATTTCCCAAGACAGTTGTTTCAATACGTAGATAGTATTGAGTGAGTGAAGAATATTGCGTGGGGTAAATTATTTTTGATGAGACGAAGAGAGGCATTCAAATTGCCGTTGAAGGATTGAGGAAGCCGGGGGTTACATACGTACCTAGATGCATGTCTCTCATCCCTGTAAGTTGCATGTTCATATGGTTTGACATTTGTTTTAGTTATTAGTATTTTTTGTAACAGGCATCAGAAAATATGTACAAGATTAAATGTTAATAGGATATGGTAAAAATTAAAATGTTAACATGAAATTTAACCTATGATCGTGAAAGGTAATATTAATATGTGACAGTTAATATGTACCCAAGAATATTAACATATAATAGTGAAAGTTAACCTTTAAGTGTGAAAGCTAGCTATTTAGAGTGAAGTTGAACAAAGAGCTTTGAAAGTTAGAAAGAAAAATTATAACAAATATTTGTTGCTTCTCCTCATCTTTTTCATGTTATCCATACTTTTGCTAGTTTATAAAAGCTTAAATTTTTGTTCATTCTATTTTGACAGCTATGATACTATGAGATGACGTGCATTAAAAAACCAACCCTAAACTTGAGATGGAAGCCTCTGTTGACCAATTAGGTAAGGGTCGGATCTTTGAGGAGGGAGACAATTGTTTCCAAGGCAAAAAAGCAAGCATTAAAATTGTAGAGAAACCAATTTCTTCCAGCAGCCCATGGGGTGAGAAATACCCTCAAAGGGAGCCCAGCGGGAAGAAGAATAATATCTCTAGTCTTCGAAAAAAATAATCTCCCATATCTCCGATAGGAGTAAAACTATGGAGCAATCACTGTCGAGGAAGAAGGAGAAGAAAGAAAAGGTTAATAATGAGAAGCAAGAAAAGGTGAAGGGCAGACCAAAGAGTTCATTTGTAGGCTATGTAAGCATCAATTACTCTTTACATATTCTTGCGTATTTATATTGAACAAAATTTTGTAAATGTGTTATTATTACACTTAAATTTGCATTGTTTTATGTTAACTTTCTTTGGGCAAGATAATTACATTATTTCATGTTGAGTTAGTGTTAAATATAAATATTTAGCAGAACATGTGAATAAATACCATATCATGATAACTTTTACCGTTATATGTTATCTTTCATGCTTACATGTTATATGTTATTCTTACATGTTAACTTAAGTTATATGCATGTTAATTTCTAGATTAACATGTTAACTTTCATTCTTACTGTTAACATTTAAAATTTTGTGAATTTTCATAACTATTATCCTTAATTTTATGGATTTACGTGGAAATGCAAATAGAGAAGGAAATAGATGAAAAAGAAGAGAAAAAACAAGAATTTGCTCAAGAAAATAATGAGGTAGAGGAGGAAAACTGGCAAGAAATGGAAGTTGAGAATGTAGAGAAAGTTAAAGAGAAGGAAGAAGGGGAAGAAGAGGATGGTGAGAATGTGGAGAAACAATAAGAGGAGAGAGGAAGATCAAGAAGAGGAGAAAAAAGAGGCAGAGAAAGAGGAGGAGAAAAAAGAGGAAGGGAAACAGGAGGAGAAAGTTGAGCAAGAGAAAGAAGAAGAGAAGAAAGATGAAGAGAAGAAAAAAGAGGCACGAGTTTATAAGAAGAGATCGAAAAATTAGCTTCACAGGGGACAAGGGGACCAAGTAACAGGATTAGAATGCAATCACAGCTAGTCCAAACCCCTTTCTCTGAAGAAATTAAGAAGGAAGTTCGTCCAAAGATAATTACAATATCACACCACAAGAATGATGAGAGGCCAAAAAGCAGGTACTACTGTAAGCCTGATGAATGCAGTTGGGATTTGCTGAAGAATAGAAAAATCAAGAAGAATAAGGAGGCTCTTTTAAAGTTGTTAAACGAGGGTATTCCTAATATTGATGATTTTAGCATACGCTTGGTTAATTGTGAAGGAACCTTCGTTCACAACTTTAGAATATCTCATCATGTAGCATCAAAGCTCACACCAGATGAGAACAGATGGGTCTTAATTTTTTGTAATAAAAAACCAATCGGTAAGTTTAGTAATTCTCCTTAATGTTTGCTGCATATTACGTGGGATCTTATATACATTCATGTTAATTTTTCTATATACATGTTAATATTAACAGATATTTGTTAACTTATGCCCATTTATGTTAACTTTTGCAAGAACATGTTAGTATTTCACAAATTTAATCTTTTTTATTTTAACCAGCATTATATATCTAACTTTGTACTTTATATCATGCAGTTTTGATTGTGGGCTTTTCGTTCTCTTGCATATAAAGCCTATAATCCATGGGGTTAATACGATTCAAGTAACTAATCCCAATGATAAGTCTAACGTTATCAGTGCCAGGCTTGTAGCTGAACTTTTGATGGAAGGATGGGAACTGAATAATCAAGGGGGGACATTAGAAAAGGATGGGTGAAAGTTGTTCTAAAAATTGAGGAATTGAACAGATAAGGATAGGAACAAAACTTTCTTGTATATTAATTTAGTTGTGTAAATGGTTGATAGTGTGGATGACAAACTACGCCGCAAGCTTGAACTTTATTGTTGTTATTGTATTTTTGGTATTTTTGCTACTACATGTATAAATTGTTATTTAGTTTTGATACAGCATGTTAACCAGAACGTTAGCAGGAAAATACAATACTTAACCTTTACGTCCGTCAAGTTAACATATTCCAGTAAAAGTTAACATGTTATGAAGAAAAGATGACATGTACCTATGAAAGATAACCTATTACGTTGAAAGTTAACCACTTTCAGTAAAAGTTAATATGTCAATCTGAACGTTAACCACTTTCTGTTAAAGTTAACAAGTCAATTTAAATGTTAACCATTTTTAATAAAAGCTAACATGTCAATCTGAATGTTAACCACTTTCAGTAAAAGTTAACATGTTAATATTTAATAAACTTACAAATCACAATATTTAATAAAATTTACAAATCACAATGTTCAATTACAACCTGAAGTTTCTTCAATTCATTATTAATTTACAAATCACAATGTTTAAGAAAATTAGAACCATACAAAAACAACATAGAAAGAATAAACAAATTTTCCATTTTTTTACTTCACGGTTCGATTGCTTCAATGTTTTCTTCAATTGTTTTGTTTTGGCTGCTGTCTCATCTTCAACGAAAAATTCTTGGTAAACTGGAATTTTCTCCTTTATTACATTAGCATTGTGAGCCCAAGTAAAAAACTTGCATTGCTTATTTGGGAACTTTACACATCCCCAGAAGTATCTACCTTTATTCTTCCCATTTTCGCACTGCTTGAGGGGTGTTGGAATTTTACAGAAACAACATACATTTTCTAGTGCTTAAGACCCCTCTGATGTATTCATCTCACAATCTCAAAATGGGAATCAAGGAATGATAGAACTTCTGATGAGGTTGTAGCATTGCTTTGTTCACACTATATATTGCATTTGGAACAACAAGCTAACTATTGGAATATGATTGTTGGAACAGTCAGGCAGCTAGCCGTTGGAATATGACTATTAGAACAATCACCAATTTAAACTCAACATATTCAGCTGAAAGTTAACATTTTCAGCTAAAAGTTGTAATAGTTAAGAGATAATAACATGTTAACATAAACAAGTACACTACATAAAACATCTTGCATACTTGCAGCAGATATTACTTCAATAAATAATATGATTAGTCTTACAACTACACAGATTACAAAAGTCTTCCATAATATACTACAAAATTCTGGACAACCTATATTTCTCTAGCAAAAGTATTATTTTAAGATGCAGTGCATACTAATCACCGATTGGCTCATTGCAAGTTGCTCGATTGTGACCCTCAGCTTTGCATCAAAAATATTTGACTGGACGTTTGTAAATGGTTCTATTGTTTATGCGTCTTGTTCTATTTCTTCCCCTCCTCTTAGTGGTAATTGGTGGCAAAATCTGGATTTTATTCCTGGGCACACTCCACTTCTATGAAATATAATATTTCGTCGTAGCTCTTCTTAAATGCTTCTACGGACATAAACCAATAACAATATTGATATACATCTATTTTTATATAAATAATGATTGTATAACATGCACAAAAGGAATACAAGTTACGTCCCAAGGTCGGCAAGTGCATGTCCTCTTCTCTAAATCAACGTGAGTAGTTCAATGTGATTGAACTTCGAATATATCATCTCTAGATTGCTTAATCTCTAAAGTACATCTTTTTTTATATTTTTTCCAACAATCTACTCAGCTTTAAGACAAAGATAGCTTATCCACTTATCAGCCATTATGCGTCTGTTGTTCGTACGAATCATAATTTATTTTTGGATATGCTCCACCATTTGCAGTATACGTAACAATCAAGCTTCACGTATCCAGGTGTTAAAGGATTCTACGACATTAGAGGTCACATGACCATATCTGCAAACATCAAAATAATAAAAAGTATGATGCATCTAATATATAATAATATTAACACGTAACCACAAAACTTAACCTTTAATAGTGAAAGTTAACATAAAAATATAAAAGTTAACATATATTGGTGAAAGTTAACATATATCAGCCATAGTTAACCTATAGAAAGGAAAATTCACATATATGCGAGATAATTAACATCAACTGTAAAACATCATAATGATTGAATGTAGTACCTAATGCCAGGAAAGAATGCATTTTACCAATACTCCAGCGAGTAATTAATTACAATCTCATATGCAGCTGGAGACATCTCATAAATTTCCTTCATGTGGTCATTTCATTCCGCTATAGTGTATTTATAACAAGTAGATTGGAGCAAATTCCCCAAAACTTGTGTGTCCTTTGCCTTCATTCCCAATTTCTTTAGCTTTGATCTAAAATTTTCAACCAGGTACAGAACACATCTTGAGTGAATTGTTTCAGGAAAATATTCTATAACGGCCTCTCAAATCCCCTTGTCGTCATCAGAAATGATTACCAATTAGTGGAGAGGATTGTATGGGTGTGACCTTTCATACAGTATGGACCACAGGCCTTAAAGGAACCATCTCTAGTTATCTACATTTTCCTGATCACATATGCAATACGCAAGTGGAAATATCCCTTGGTCCCCGTCGTATACTATGATGCTCAGGAGCATGCATTTGTATCTGTCTTTCAAAAAGGTCACATCCAAAAATAATAGGGGGCTACACCCATTTAAGAAACCAACGATGCAAGCAACATAACATATAAATAGTCTTCTGAACCTTCCTTCATTCTGGTTAATGCAAATGTAGCTTCCTGGATTCGTTTGCTTCACCATTTGCTCATACATGTACAACAATGTGACCACATTTTATATAAATATAATACATTAGCACAAATAAGAATTATTTTTTTATATTTACCGTCTAAGAGTGAAAGTTAACATCTAACTGTTAAATGTATTGTCTAACTGAGATAATATCTTAACATAAAAGCGAACAGTTATTCATGAAATATAGCATCCCACGGTGACAGCTAAAATATATCAATGAAACTTAACATGAAACGTCTAAGGGTAAAATATTGCACAATAAATTAACAACTAACATTATACTATAAGCGGCTATCTCGAACAAAATTTGTATATTTAATAAAATAACTGTAAAATTTACCATCTTAATTGATCATAAGACTCATAACTATCACTGTACATATTCTCTTGTGCTCTTTCTTTGCCCCCACTATATCTTACTGTATTCAATTCTCAATCCATATCGAGTAAGGAACTCCTTTTGCACATTAGTTGGGTGGATTTTAAGCCGAACCTTTAATACAGGTCGCAATTGGACTGCTATGAATTTGCGAGATGCCCATGATTGCCCTGACAAGTTAGTAGTAGTCCGCAACTGTGTTCATTCACAAACCTTTTGATTTTAATTCTTCTTTTATTTGTAATAGGAGATACAAACAGCATCCAAGGGTATCCATATGTCTCCTTATATCGACAATAAACTCGAATACGTTTGGGTTCATTCTTTACAAATTCATAGTCAAACTTTTTTTCCATAGAATAGTATCTCAAAGCTAGTCTCAATTCATTTACAGTTTCAAATTATTACCCCTTTCAGTTAATGTTATGTGCTACCATTGAGGAATGATGGAAGTGTTATTGAGAATATCATCAGCTCTCATTACATTCTCACCGGACGAGCAATTATTTTGAATTCTCTCAGAATTGGAAGCTTTTCCTGGAGGAGGATGACTATATTCTGCATTCAAAGAGGCATCACTACTGCACAAATTAATCAACCAATGAGATATTCTGTACACTATAGTATAATATTATCTTTTGATATTTTAAATTAACAACTTCTTATGTAAACAAAAAGGTAACTTTGAGCGTTAACTGACAAGGAGTAAAATTAACCATTTTTCGTAAAATTTAACATAGAGCAGTGGAATTTAACAGACAATATGCATAGATAACACGTTACGATGAAAGTTAACAACTTCATGAAAATTTTAACATGATCACATGAAAGTTAACATGTTCATGTAAAGGTTAACATATCTCAGAGAAACTTAACATGTAAAATGAAGAGTTTACATCTAACCATCAGAGATGACAACTATATTTTTCAACTGCGCATCGAAACCTGAAATCACAATTTTTACATCACACAAAGACCAGATTTAAACAGCGTTTATTAATAACTTACATTTCAGTAATAACTTTCTGATTTTTTTCATCAGTTTTCATGATTTTTTTCAGAAGTATGACACTCCATATTAACAACAGCTTGCATGTGAATCTCCATACAACAAGTATTTCGATTGTGCTCCAACATGCACTTTAAATCATGAAGAATATAGCATTCTTACCTAACGGCACCATGCACATCAAGCCTTTAGCGGCCGTTGGGGGTTGTTGAAAGCTATGAGGACAGTTATGAGGAGTAATTGAGGGAATTTTTAGCGCAAAAGTGGTTCTTGAATGTTGAAGAATAAAAACACTTAAAATGTTTTTTGACTGTGCCTTGAAACCTGAAATCACTATGTTTACATCACACAAAGCCCAATGTTATAAAGAGTTCATTAATTACTTACATTTTAGTAATAACTTTCTGATTTTTTCTAGAAGTGGAACACTCTATATTAACACCAGCTTGCATGTGAATCTCCGTACAACCAATATTTCGATTGTGCTCCAACATGCACTTCAAATTATCTTAATTATCATCTGGAAAACTCAGGTTGGAGTGCCACTCAGATTTATATATCAATGATAAAGCTTCTTGAGGTACTTTCAGTCTTTTAGACACATCAAATTTCAGTTCAAAAAAACTTGTTATCGAACATAGCATAAAAAATATGGCCTTCTCGCCTAAAGACACCATGCAAATCCATTGGCGGTCATTGGGGGTGGTTGAAAGTTATGAGGAGTAATTGAGGGGATTTAAAGTGCATAAGGGGTTGTTGAAAGTTGAAGAAGAAAATCCTAATTTCATAAATGAGAGATAAAACTAGACAATGTATAACTCATGATGATGAAGCGGGCCTATAATGGAGGGAATCCGCACTTTTTTCCCCCGCTTTTCGCCGTCGTTTCGCCTTAACTGCGATGGGAGAGATCACCGGATTGAGGAGTCAACAAGCCGGTTTTCTAGGAGAGAGAAGAGGGCATTTTTGGTAGGTTTGTTAAAATACACACAGTAATGTATAAAGGTGTGCTTTTGGGGTTGGGCCACACTTTTTACACTCTTTTGGAGCTAAAGAGTAATGGAAATAATTGGTGGGGCTGGGCCACCTCAGATTCTTCATTTCGGGGCCTTGACACATTTTTCCAAAATACATATCATGCACAAGGCTCCGTCATATTCTCATCACTTTCTGTATACGTGTCTCCTTCTTTACCCTTATGTCTTCAACTCATTTTGTCACACTTTTTCCTCAGACAACTACTAAAATTAACCTTGTTTGGACTGCATGAAGGAGATCCACAAAGATATACATGGCAATGACTCAATACTAATACATTTTCTAAGTCCGACCAAACCTCTTTTTCCCCTCCATTCAAATGAATGATTCCTATATAGTTCTTTTTGGTAATATTACACATGGCATGGGCATACAATTAGGGCTGTCCAAACGGGCCGGCCCTGCTCGGCCTGTCCCAGCCCGAATTTTTGGGTCCAGGTCGGGCAAAATGCCTAGCCCGAACCCGGACCTGAGGTGCCTAGGCCGGGATGGGGTTCGGGTCTGGACCAAACCGGGCCGAGCTCGGGGCCGGGCAGGATTTTTTTGTATTTTTGTATTGTTGATTTTTTTGATTTTTTGCTAAAATTTGATTAAAAATTAGATTAATCTTATTATATTTATATAAGTATGTATTAGTATATACTTAAATATTAGTGTATAGCTATAAAAAACATTGTCTAAAAGCTAGATGGGGTTTTTATTTTTTTTCCGGTTTTGCCCTCCATTTTAAAAGCTATCTTCAATTTTAACATCTTCAATTTGTTTTGGGCCCAAGGGCATTGTAGGTAGTACTGGCCAAATTTCATCATTTACTGTTTGTGTGTTTATTTCCCATTTTGCCCATTTGGTTGTTTTTTCCTCTCTAATTGTATATTCAGATATTTATAGCAATGATGCTCCCAAATAACCCCCTCCATCACCAAAGACCCTGCCGTCCTGGCATTCCCATCCCTCCCATCCTCGTTGAGACGGAAATCTAGGCGACGAGGGCAGGTGTTGGGTGGATGTGATTGGAAGCATGGTGGAGATTTGTTTGGGAGATATAAAGAGGAGGTAAGAGGATAAGTCTTCTGTCCTAAAAATTGATCCCTTTCTCAAAAGCCTGAAGCCTTCAAAGATTATCATCACCATTAGAAGATCTGTGGTTGTATATCATCAGTCTCACACAGGTAACCTTATATTTGTAAATTGAGATAGAAAATATTTGTTAAAAGAAGATGGAAGCATGCAGTTTACTAACATGAAGTTCATTAGTTTTACATGTATATCATTGTTTTTATGAAGAAAGAATAAATGTCACATTCTGGAAGCAACCATCTATTTTGGTCCATGTTAGCCGAATACCATATGTAGCAAAGTGAAAATCCAAGGTCATAAATTCAACTTTAGATCATTAAAAATCCGAATTCTTGAGGGAAGCATACGTTGAACAAATGAGATGTATCTGTACAAATTTTCACCTCTTTTCTTTACAATCTCAAAGGAAATTATACCTGAAGTAGATCTGTGGTAGCAATTTTGTTAATCCCAATCTCGTAGTCCATCTTCAAGCAAACTACCCATCCTCAATCTCTCAGCCAGCGACGGAGTTATTTGGCGCCGCTTCGCCGGCGACGGAGGAGGAAGGTAAGAACGATCTCGCGGCGAAGCACTGGACGGCGCCGGCTGTCGTCGCCGACGCTCAGAACCTTCGCTGTCCGCGTTGCTCGAGAGAGAGGGTGTTTTTTTGTCGGTTAGGTAGAGGATCCTGACTAATTGGTCGATGAGAACGAGGAGTTGGGTCTGGGTTTGGAGTTTGGGGGCTGACTTAAAGAAGTGGTTTTGATTTTTCCACAGATTTTTTTTTGGAAGTTTCATAAAACCATGTTCTCACACATTTTTAACTAACCCCCTGAACTTTAATATATATCATTATAGCAGCAATGCTCTATCTCTCTTCTCTAAAGCAAAACAAATGATCAGGCCCACACGTCAAGATTGTAGGACTCATATTTTATTAGTTTTTTAAATTTTTTTCCTATAGATAATAGCGGACTTTAAGCCATCTTAATGATTTTGTAGGTTCAAATTATATCTCTGATTAGTCGTGCATGATAATTTGATTTTTCTAAAAAAATTAGTTCTACCAGAGGAAACTATTGCTTATGAAGATGATGATATTTGTGTTTTTTTAAATTTAATAATAACTTTTGCTAATATTTGATGTAAAAGGTACTTACCAATTTTATATAAAAAACAAATGGTTTGGCTGGTCTCATATTGTAAATATTTCCATATCTAGCATCCACCTTAGATATAGAAAAAATGTACACGTAACAAAATCCAAATAGTGTTCAAGTTCTCGACGTTAGCCTTGCCGAAATTGACTTTGAAGAGTATATATGTAGAATACCAAGGAACAATAACATTATGTATCTCTAGAAAAAAGAATATTATTTCTAATTATAATATGATGACAAATTATTGCCAAAAAAGCCTACAGCTTGTTTTGCTACCTTCTATTTATTTGTTTTTTTTTCTTTTAGTTGTTTGGTAGTAATATCTTTCTTTATTTGGTTTTCATGCTAATTTGTGTCAAGTTATCCCGCTTGCTTATTAAATTCCATTCTATGATTGTAGGCCCACCTTTGGAAAAAGTTTGTATTCGTTTTAGTAGATAGTGTTATCCACATATTCTGTTTAGTGTTAATTTAATTAATTTTTCTAAACTTCTTAGATGATTACAACATACGCTCCACATTGTCTTACACTCATGTATGCTGCATTCTCTTTTATTTTTATATAGTTATATAAATGAAAACCATTAGCATCTACATATGATTTTCTTATGTATATTGTGAAAATTGAGTTTGATACATATTTATTTTCCTTATAGCATGCTTTACGTATTCTTTGATCACCAATTTAATCTATTGTAAAGTTTATGCGATTAATATTTTGAACAGAGTAGTTACATCCTTGAGATTTTTTTGTCATCTTATGTAGTACTATAGCAGGTGTTAAAGGAAAACTATTGTCATGGCCTTTCAAAGTGTGAAATGCCACTTAAATTTTGCTCTCAATTTGAAGTTTAACATGGCTATTTAACGCAATAAATTCTCATGTATAAGGTGTCAATTTTATAGAATAAGCTATATCCCGAAGAATAATCTTTGGTGTAGGATATTTATTTCTTATGTATATCGTTTTTCCTTCAAAAACTTAGGCTGTTATTAATGTCTTTATATTAATCAATATTAAACTTTGGTGTAGGATATTTAGATTTTAAAGTATAATTTGTAGAATTTGAAGTTCTTTTCTTAATAGAATATTTAATTAAAAATTAATGAATATTATTTTCCACTTAATTTAGCCAAATATTTTATTTTCAAACATACTCAAATTTATGAAATATAGCGATTGATTATGTAATAAGCTAATTCTAAGTGATTTAGAGGAGATGGAGGCTGTCGTTGTTATAGTGTAACAAGAGAAGGTGATTATATTGGAGTTGGTTTTCGTAAGGATTAAAGAATCATTTCTAAATTTGTGTTTGCAGAATGATGTGATATTGGGGGAGGAAATGGGGGTTGCAATGTTTGTTTGGAGGAGATGATCTGGAGCAGGTATTTAAGCATTTGATGTGCAATAGAATTTTCAATTAAGTATAGTGAAATTTTTAGATAAGGATTGAGATACTTTATAGTTGATTATATCATGTATGCATTGTATACTAGGTGATGATACAGTAGGGGATTGTTGATTTGATCTTTTGTATATATCATTACCCTTTGGGTTTCACTATAGCTTATCTTAATAATTAAACAATCTATTTGTGTCTAAATCTTATGTTCAATATCCATTTAAGATTATTGCATCTCCATAGTTACCTATATTCTTATCAGAAATAATAAGCCTTTGATTTATTTATTTTTTTAACATTTCTTTCCTTTGTCCCCAAACTATATTTTAGTCATTTTTTATTTTATTTTTCATTTTCTACCTTTGTATTGAAATCCTGGATACTTGGTTTTTTACTATATGATGTAGAGATTTTCACGTGTTTTGAGTAATTCATAAGCTGATTTGCATTGATATCTGCAATATAGAGTGTAACTCTATGCACTATAAAATTTTTAGCAATGTACAATCTAAGTGTTAATGTTATATAAAATTTGCTGTACTTAACAAGTTTAGGGGATAAGAATATTGGTAAAATATGTGACATATTATGATAGCAACAATAATGACAATTACTAACTTATATCTATGGCATACTGATTAGTGGTTCCATTATAGGAATGGGGGATTCAGAGACTGAGACGGGCACTCAGATTGAGGGTGTGGAATCAAGCAAAGATTCATCGAAAAGTGACTCTGAGGATATGGACTATAGCGATGATTCATGGAAGCCCAATTCTGATGATGAAGCATACTCTTCAGATGAGACTAACCCCGATGTGATATTGGCCGATCGTGAAAATTTGGAGTACTCAAACATAGAAATGAATGTATCTTCAGTGGATGAAAAGAATAAAAATTGCTTTGCTTATAATTTAGATGAATACGATGACTTGGATGATTGGTGCACAGATGACTTTGATCCCAATCCAGGAAGTGTTGGAATTTCTGGAGGTGGATTGTGTGCCAATATGACTTCGGATGATGCTAAAAAGATGAAGAACATGAAACTTGAGGAGGACAATACAGAAGAATCTGAGCCAATAGAGATAAAGCAGTCAGACACTAGTGAATCACGTACCTCATCTAAATGATGAAGCCCATGTAGGATAATATAGCTATGTGTTTATTTTGGATTTTTTTGTGTACATGAGTAGCCAAACTAAGTGAGTATGGCCATGTGGGATAATATAGCTGTGTTTATTTTTGGCTTTTTGGGTGTACATGAGTAGCCAAACTAAGTGACTATGGCCATGTAGGATAACATAGCTATGTGTTTATTTTGGCTTTTTCGATGTACAAAGTAGAAATATATCTTTTGAGGAACATGGTGTGAGATATCTTTAAGCTATGTATGAATCAGTTAGTAAATCAATGAAGTATCTGTGAAATCATGTTGTCCGGTTTGGTTATTATTCTTTTTATTTATACATTGACAATGTTTTGCTTAAAATAAGGATCAAAAATCATAAATAAGATTAAAAAGATATATGGTGTATCACCTATCATGTTGTTATTAATTTAACCTTGGCACTACCACATGTACTACAAATTTTGTTATATACTTTGATTATTTTCATCACTTAAATTTATCATGTGTCCACGCTTTTTACATTTTGATAAAGAGAGAGGCAATAATGATATAATTGAGTATATTATGTTGGATGATTGATTTATTTAAGGAGTGTTGTGAAAGTTATCACATGTTTGTTGATTGTTATTTGTTTAGCAAGTTAAATAAAATAAGTTTTGTCCATTTTATATGTATGAAAATTTAATTTTAGAAATAAATCAAAATCATTTAAGAAACACGGACTGAATTCAAGACATGAAAATTATTCGATTTTTGCCCATGATTACCATCGAGATGCATGAAACGTTTGACAATTTTTTGAATGTGTATCACACAAAGCCCCTCTACTTTATTCAAATTCCTCACAATAAAATTATGGATGAACCTAAGCTCATTGCAACTTGTCATAAGCCCTCAAAGTCTAGCTCATTTACATAATTAAAACCCCAAGAAGAAAGAAACTAACCTTTCAAATTATCATCAGTACAAAATGTGGCTAGAAGAAAGTGGAAGGTGAGATTTTGTTATACGAAATTATGTTCAACCTTTAAGAAATAGTTTTGGGTAAAATAAAGAGAATATGAAATTTACAGTGCAAAGCACAGCAAAAATTTCACAAATCCAATGTTTAAAATATTTTTCCTTCTCTTATCCATCCAAATTATCAAGTTGTAAATTCATACATTTTATTCAGATGTTGTAACAATCTTGCTGAAACAATCTTGCATCCAAATTATGCAAAACGATTTTATGTGTCAAAATGTTTTAGCTTTAACCTAAATATCATTCGAGTAACTTGAGAAATAAGTGATGTCTGCTTGCTTCGATGGGGCATCTTTTGCAAGCTTCTCTTAATGCTACGTAAATACTCATATACTACTAATTAAACACATTTTAGTTTTCATCTGTGGAATCCAACCATACAAATGAATCCTTCCATATTAATTATCCATTACTCACTTATATCAACATTATACTCACTCATATTTTTCACTCAAAATAAAACATGGTTATCAACTAAATAGCAAATGTTTGTAATCGGTAATAGCAGTCCATCTATTTTAATACAGAAAAATAAAAAAATGTAAATGTTTCCTTTTCCCTTTTTTGTTACAAATGAAAATTGATCATAAAGTCAATTATGCCATATTAGCCATTAATATTTTTTCACTTTTTCTTAAATTGGATGAAAAAAGGATTCAAATCCTCTTCATTGCACAAACGTAGTAAAGAGATCATAACTTCTTATTATGCTCATTGATTTATTTATCCAATGGTAGTGGCTTGTCTATGCATTTAAATTACAAATTAGTGTGATTCATGGAGGGTATGATGAGGGTTACATTTAGAAGGAGCCGCAATCATTAATCAAACAAATCAACATTTCTAATTAATGTAGTGGTCTCTTCTCTAATTTTTTTCTCACGGAGAAGAATCAAATCCATGATTCACAAAGTTCTAGACAAGTGTTTGTCTAGGCTGGAGAGTGGTGAACTAGTGAGTACCTACAGTATACTCTTGAGATGCAAGGGGGAAATGATTGCTTTGATTGTGTGATGCATACCTTGGACTCTGAGGGTGGAGGGTGATGATAGCGATTCAATGAAAACCAAGCCTATGGAGATAGGTTCAGAGGGAGAATCCAATGTGGATAGCCACACTCCATACCTACATACTACTTAGTGGTTGACTTTTGGGGTTTTGATTTCCATTTTGGTACAAATGTATTTTGATGTTATGGTTATCTTCTATTTGGTATATACATATATAATTGTAGCTTGACAGAATTGCTGTGAATATCCAAAGCTCATATGCTTCTACTTTTGTATGTATCAAACTTAAAGAAAAGGAAATCATTGGTTTTGAACTCAAGCCCCAGAATATTACGCAAATGGTTTGTATAATTAAATCAATGAGGGTTTTTTTCATGAGAATCACCTTTAAAGTAGAAGAGATAGAAGTTATCTTTAAAGTTTTTTTAATTCATAAACCACCTTCTAAGTGGCTTCAGTTGTCAAACATCCAGTTTTTGTCAATTTCGGCCTGTATCAATATTAATTAAGTAGGTTTGACAAAAAGTGATTGATAGCTTTTATGTGACTTCTAAGAGAGGAAAACAAACACTTCAATATCCACTTGGTTGAATGTTTTGGTTTATGGGGGTTTTAGATTTCTATATTTACTGTATACATTACAATAATTCTTCACGTGGTGTCAATCTTTCTTTTCTAGAAGTGATGTGAAATGTATGCAGTTATTCTTTTCTTTTAGTGCGTTCTCCTGACTTCTTTTTCTTTTCGTAGAAACCATGTTCCTATTTTTTTCATCCATGGCTTGAGTTTTTTTTTTTCCTTGTAAATTATGCAAAATCATCTTTCAAATTTTCTCTTTTTTTAGCACGAATTTTCTTAATTGTGTAACTTATCTGCTGTAGGAGATTATAGGATCCGGCCCCCACTGATCTACCAAAGTGCAGGTTTGCCATTATTAGAAGTCTCGTGAGTAAGTTTGCTATACTTCAGCTCTTTTTTATTAGCTCTCTTATTATATTTTCCTATATAAATTATGTGATCATATATACATCTTTAATTATGTGATTATATACACATCAAGGTTAATGTGTTTTGTGATGTCTTAACTATTACACATGCGTGTAGTTTGCTTGTCATATACTAGATACATGTTTGTTTTTCTATTATTCTTTTTTCATGCTTTATACCACCTTACATCTCTTATTTCATGTGTATGTATATTCATTGACTTGCATCATATATAATGAATATGTGTTGATTATGTTTTGCTATTGATGACTCACAAACGTTATATTTTTAGCAAGCATAGTTGACCTCACTCATAATCCCAAATTTGCTTCTTCAATTGACTGGTAGAAAATAATAAATCTCCCTTCCAACTTTTTCCCTCTCTCTCGTTGTGTAGTTTTCCTTTAGTCATGGTACGCCAATGTAAACTACAGAAGTCTCATGTACTTGTTACGCCTGAAGAGAAGAAGATCCGGAGGCAAGAGCAACTACGTAAACGCTACCAAGACAAAGTTAGGAAACAAATACAAGAAACAACAAGTGACAAAAATTCTGACGCAAATTTAGTTGATCGTATTCTCTCGGAATATCTCTCTACAAATAGTTATCCCGTTGAATGTGATGCAATAGGGATTGTTCATGAAAATCAAGAACATATTACAATGAAAGAATCAATTGAACAATCAATAAAAAAATATTACGAGCCAACAGAAATTGTGGGCAATAGTGGCATTCATATCACAAGTGACATAACACATGCCCCAACTTCATCTCTGCCAAAAATAGTTCAAGAGAAGGAATTAGGCTCTTGCCTTCCAGAGGCATTTCCTTTAGCAAATCATGATGATGCAGATTCATCATCTAATGATGATGAGTCACCGATGAATATATGGTTGCAACATCGAATGGATAAACAAAAAAGTTTAGGTAAGTGACTATAGAGACTATTTCAAATCCTATATTGCATTGCACTTTTACACAATTGTTTAGAGGTATTAGCTTATGCTCTTCATTGTTCTCTTTGTTCCTTTATTCTATATCATCACAGAAAAGGCTAAAAGGCCAACTTTTGCTCTGGATCCTCCATCTAAAGTTTGTAGCAAATGCAATGCAATTGTTTGGAAAGAGGAGAAAGTAAAGGGGAAGCAAAAACTTGAGTCATACTATACAACCTGTTGCAAAAATGGAAAGATTATTCTACCCCATTTTCGTAGGGCACCAAAAAGACTTCGTAGACTTTTGAACCCAAGCAACCTCGATGCACACAGTAGAAGATTTCGTGAACAAATACGTTCATTTAATTCAATGTTCTGTATGACTTCACATGGAGCAAAGATTGACTATAATGTTATGCGTGGTAAAGGACCTTACACATTTAGAATGCATGGCCAAAACTATCATGCGATTGGATCCTTACTACCTGAACCACCTAATAAACCTAGGTATGCTCAGTTGTATATATATGATACAGAAAATGAGATTGAAAATAGATATCGATCTTTAAATCGAACTAGCCTTCCAAGTGAGGCAATGGAAATCATGGACAAAGAGATCATAGTTAATGTTAAACTTGAGCTCGATTCTGTCAATGGATATGTCAAGGAGTTTAGGAAGGCAAGAGACTTCCATGAAATGAACCAAACAGCTGAGTTTGCATTAAGATTAATTGAAAATCGGAATCGAGGGTTAAGCAACTATAATCGCCCCCAAGCAGATGATATTGCAGCCCTTATGCTTGGCGATGAGTTTGAAGAAAACAATGGGCGTGACATTATTATAAAACATAAGAAGAAAGGATTTCAACGTATAACTGAATTGCATCCATCTTACATGCCGCTACAATATCCGTTACTATTTCCTTACGGTGAGGATGGATGGCATATGGGTTTACAAAACCATAACCCTAATGGAAAAAATAGAAAAAGAACAAAAATGAGCATGAAAGATTATTACGCATATCGACTTCAGCAACGCACAACTGAGGCGACAACTCTTTTGCAAGGTGGAAGGCTTCTTCAACAGTTCATAGTTGATGCTTATGCCGCAGTTGAAGAAGAGCGTCTACGTTGGATTAGAAATAACCAGAGGACACTTCGTGCTGAACTATATAAGGGTCTGTGTGATGCATTAGAGGCCGGCGATAACAACACAGCACAAGTAGGGAAAAAAATTGTGCTACCATCATCATTTACTGGTGGTCCAAGATACATGATGCAAAACTATCAAGATGCAATGACAATTTGTTCTTGGAGTGGAGTGCCAGATTTATTCATCACTTTTACATGCAATCCAAATTGGATCGAAATAGATGATTACTTGGAGCTAATACCTGGACAAAAGGCCCCGGATCGACCTGATATTATTGCACGCGTTTTTCAAATTAAGCTACAACAAATGTTAGAGGAGCTAACTAAGAAATCAAGATTTGGAAAGGCCGTTGCACGTAAGAGTTTATAGCTTTGCTTAATTGTTAAGCACTTCCTACCCCTTTGTTTCCTTGCTCCATTCTTTCAAGCCTAATATCATAAGTATGAATCTTGCAGATCTCTCAGTTGTTGAGTTCCAAAAACGTGGCCTTCCTCATGCACATATATTGATAAAAATGCCAGAAAAAAATAAACTCAGAACAACAAAGCAAATTGATGAAACAATTTGTGCTGAAATCCCTGACAAAGGAATCGACCCTTTATTGCATGAATTGGTAATTGCTCATATGATACATGGGCCATGTGGAATTCATAACCCACGATCACCTTGCATGAAAAATGGCCAATGCTCAAAAGGTTATCCAAAGGTGTATAATGAATTCACGAAAATTGATGCAAAGGGTTTCCCTATCTATAGGAGAAGAAAAAATTGCCCAACAAGTATTGTTAAGAATGTTGATGTCGATAGTTCATGGGTTGTCCCATACAGTCCATTTCTTCTACTTAGGTTTCAGTCGCACATTAATGTTGAGGTTTGTACACATGCGAAAATGATTAAGTACTTATTTAAATATGTGCATAAAGGGCCGGACTTAGCAACTGGAATTATGAATAATAAACTTGCACATGATAAAGATGAGATTCATCAATATCTTGATGCTCGCTATATTAGTGCTGCCGAGGCTGCATGGAGATTATTTGATTATAATCTCCATCGACGTTATCCACCTGTAGAGAGACTTCGTTATCATTTGCCATATGAACAAGAAATCTACTTCCATGACAATAGATGCATTGAGAATGTTGTACAATCAGAAAGATGTCTTAAGACAATGCTTACAGAATGGTTCATTGCTAATCAAACTTTTGAAAATGCAAAAGATCTATTGTATACTGAATTCCCACAAAAGTTTATTTGGAATAGGCAACTACTTGCATGGCTCCCGCGAAAAAAGTCTTTTGCTATTGGGAGACTACCCTTCGCTCAACCTGTTAGTGGTGAAAGATATTATTTGCGCATGTTGTTAAATATTGTTAGGGGAGCAACAAGCTATGAATTTTTAAGGACAGTTGATAATGTTCTCCACCCAACATTTAAATCTGCTTGTCTTGCAATGGGCTTGCTTGAAGATGATAAAGAGTGGGATTTATGTTTAGCAGAGGCTTCTCGTTTCAGTGGTGCAGCTGGGCTTCGGTGGCTTTTCACAATAATACTCATGTTTTGTGATGTAACTCATCCAGAGAAACTATGGGAATCACATTGGAGAGCATTATCAGAAGATTATGAATACATGCTAACAAAGAGAAATCCTGGGAAAGTTGTAACTCTCACTGAAGACCAGTTGAAAAATGAAGCTCTCATTGAGATACAACAAACATTGGTTCATAATGGCCAGTCACTGGTAAATTACCCAACAATGCCATTCCCAGCATATAATTCAGATCTAGGCATAAGTAATCAATTGATCTTTGATGAGCTAGACTATGATACTGCTCTTTTGACAATTGAGTTAGCTAAGCTAGAAAAAAACCTTAACGATGATCAACACACAGCATATGTTTCCATCTTGAACTCATGCTCAGAAAAACTTGGTAAACTTTTCTTTATCTATGGAGGTGGAGGAACTGGAAAAACCTATTTATGGAGAACTTTGGTTACAAAACTGCGAAGTGAGAAAAAAATTGTATTGGCTGTAGCTTCTTCCGGTATTGCATCCTTGCTTCTACCAGGGGGGCGAACTGCACACTCCAAGTTTAAAATTCCCATCGAAATCACTGAGCTATCAACTTGCACAATAAAAAAGCAATCACATTTGGCTCAGCTTATACGTTCCACTGACTTGATTATTTGGGATGAAGCTCCAATGACAACAAAATATGCATTTGATGCAGTCGATAGAAGTTTTAGAGACATTATGCAAATTGATTCTAATCCAAATTCTACCAAAGCCTTTGGGAATAAAATCGTTGTCTTAGGTGGCGACTTCAGACAAATTCTACCAGTTGTTCCCAGAGGAGGGAGAGAGCATATCATTGATGCTTCAATACATAGATCTTCGCTTTGGAAACATTGTCATTTGCTTCTTTTGACAAAGAACATGCGCTTAGAGAATGCAAAATCTGATGCCCATTTATTCCATGAAACTAAAGATTTTGCAGAATGGGTATTATCTATTGGTGATGGGACAATTGATGGTATTCACCTAGAAAATCAGTCAGACTCAACATGGGTACAGATTCCAAGTGATATGTTAGTAGATACCAAGCTTGGAACAAAGGGTCTTATAGATGCAACTTATCCATCATTGGCCCTAAATTATGCTAATGCTAATTACTTACAAGATAAGGCAATACTTGCCCCAACAAATGAAGAAGTTAATACAATAAATGATGAAATTCTTGAACTAATCCCAGGTAAGGTAAAGACTTACTTGAGTTCAGATGCCAAGCTAACTGTCGATGAAAAGCAAAAGAAGAAAGAACTTTTCTATACTACTGAATTTTTGAATTCTCTCAAGACTTCTGCACTACCAAATCATTGTTTGAAATTAAAGGTCAATGTACCAGTTATACTGCTACGAAATATAAATCAGAGAGTAGGCCTCTGCAATGGAACTCGCCTTATCATAACAAAGCTTGGTCAGAAGGTTTTAGAAGCGGAAATCATTACCGGCTCTAATATTGGGAAAGTAGTTACCATACCTAGAATCAAAATGTTCTCTGATAAAGGAGAGCTACCATTTATTATGCGCAGGACACAATTTCCAATTAAATTAGCATTTGCCATGACAATAAACAAAAGCCAAGGACAAACTCTTAGTAAAATTGGCATATGTCTACAAACACCAGTTTTCTCACATGGCCAACTCTATGTTGCTGTTTCAAGAGCAACTTCAAGGCAATCCCTAAAATTCTTATTGGGCGAGCAAACTGATATGCCACTGAATTGTACACAAAATATTGTGTATAAAGAAGTCCTTCAAGAAGTTATGGAGCAAATTGTTGCATCTAATCCAATCAATGAAGAAACATGCTCAAAGGTATGTATCATAAAAAAAATACAACTTTGAGCTAATAAATAGTGCCATCAACTCATGTCATGCTTTATATTCTATTCAATACTAATTCAACAACATTTCCATGATAATTCATCAACATTAAAATGTTGTATGCTTTACTTCAACTTTTTGTATGAACAACAATCTAATGAACTGCGCTTATTCCTTTCTTATGTGTATTATGCTTGAACCTACAAATCTGTCTTATAATCATCACTTTCATTAGATTTTGTCAAAAGCTTATTATTATTAGTATAGTTCTAACATTTTCAACACTTTCATACTTTGACTAACCGTGCTTCAGTGATATGCTTGGGTTTATATTGTTATATTGAAACATGTACTAAATGTATAAGCTTTTTTTTTTGGCTTCATTAGTCTACTAAGTCAATAGCTTTGCTTTAATATGAAACTTTTGTTGACACCACATCTACAAAGTGCAAGAATGAAAACTTACTGGATCTAATCCTCCACGAAAACTCAAAAAATTCGAGTATTTTGACCAATACAAGGTGCTATATTCGTTTTAACTTCTCTCTACTAATTTGTAACATCATTGTACAGGTTATGTCTTCATCTAAAAAGCACAATCCCACATGTAAGGACACAAATGAAGTCATTGGAAGCTCTCGAACACAAAAAGCCAAGTTTAAACGATTAAGCGAAATGGATCCTGATGATTCTATTTCTTTGGCTCAATTACTACCAAGCAGGGAAAAAAAATTGAAGCAAAGAACATCACAAAAGGTTTTGATCAATCCTGATTTGACATCAACTATAAAACAGATCCCAAATCCTATGACACCACTCGAAACTAACACCGGTACTTTATATACTCATTTTCATATTGACTGCTTTTCAAACTATTACATAACAATACATTTACCTTACTATTTACATGATTATAGTAGCAACAGATGTTGACCATTTTACCCTAACAACTGAACAAGTGACAAAGCATAAGGAAAGAGCAAACAAGAGAAAGGTAGAGCAAGAACCAGAAAAGATTTCCAAACGCAACGCTAAAAAGAGGTTAGAATATGAGCCAATAGCAAGAAAGCAAAACAACAAGTCATTGCATGAAAAAGAAAGACAATCACTTGCTAAAGACAAAGGGATTATATGCAATAGTATTTTTGAGGGCATGGATAGCACTGTTGAGGAGTATAATGTCAATCTGCGTATATTAAAGCTTTGGTGTGGCCAGCTTCATGGTGTTGGAAGTATGCAATCCATGGTCTTCATTGCTAAAGATGAAAAGGTCATTCCTGACCCATAGCACGCTTAAATTACATTTTTGAAATCAATATACACTTCACACGAAAGTTGATATATTTACATATAGCTTGTACAACTGTATTTATAAAATTTTGCTGTTATCTATTTATTTTTCATGATTGTTGCCAATATATTTTTTCATATAACAGGGAAGTTGCAGACAAGGATTTGTACCAATTGGGCTAGCTGAGCACTGGAAATCTATTCTTAATGAGGGTTCATCATATGCTATTTCAAGGGTTTCCATCATTGATTGCAACAACTACGTCAAACTTATTGATCACAAGCATCAATTGA
>BQKN01000714.1:157541-191763 GCA_022839385.1 Asparagus kiusianus | reverse complement strand
TCCCGGATTTTCTAGACCTTACCCGAGCCGCCCAGGCCCCAAGCCCATTACACAGTTAAAAAAATACAGAGAGGAAGGTAACAGACTCGGTCTTCTGGAGGATAAGCGAGGCCACTAGGTGAATGCTATGAACGTCAAGATGCAGTTAAACACTTCTCTTGATAATTTATCTCGTTAAATTTTCATCCATAGGCTCATATTGTGAGAAAAGAATGAATGGAATTTTATTATATTGTAAACGCCACAGAAAGGGCTCTTGAACAAATGATACATCATTGGTTATGTTAGAACAACACTTTGCTTGATAAATAAGCAAAGGTTGACTATAATGACTATAACGATCGATGAACGCTTACATCCATGATAAATATAAAAGAAAATTTTACAAGTTTACAGCAAAATTTGCTAAAAGATTAGAGACTCATGGCTCTAGACGTTGTTTCTGTTTCTCCTGCTGCCTCCTTTTCAGACCGACCAATAGGGGCCTGCAATAAGGTCAGGGCAAAAAAAACAGTATTAGCTTCACAATCAAACAAAATGATCAAGGTTTCTTTCTTTTCTTTTCTTTTTTCTTTTTTTTTTTTGTCTTTTTTTTTTAGGGTGAAGTTCATGCTTAGTGAAAGCTTACTAGTAAATAATACGACAGCATATTACTGTACCAGTGAATCCTTCCCTGCATTTACAGAAAGATAGTGATCTAGTGCACCATCTCCTCGAAGAATTTTAGCTCCACAACCCGGTCTATCAAGGGAGCCAACAGACTCTTCATCCACCATGACTGCATCTACTCTCTCACTTCCTGGTTTTACGTCTGGGATCTGCATGCAAGCACATCAAAAAGGGTTAAATACCAAAAGACAAGAACAGGAAATCCACCAGGAGCTACGTATGCTAATGATCGCCAAGTATTGTGTTTATACTTCAAATGGTCAATGATATGCGAAAAAGACTTGGGTTTGAGTTGTGTATATCAATTTTCTCAAAGTGTTTGGTATGGCTAACAGTTAAGGGTCTAAGTCATGGAAGTAATCACGCAATTAGCCAATGGATATTACTTCATTCATATTTCAAAGCTAGGATATTGGTGAAGAAAAGACAATTTTGAAAATAATAATAATAATAATAAAGTTTGCGCTGGGCTCGAAGTTGCTTGAAATATGACGATTTAGAAGGATCTAGAATTCGACCAGACCAGTTAAGGTCCAACAGATGCTATTCAAGCTCGAGGCTGGAAAGGACTAAGTTGACGTGTCTCTAAGACATCCAGAACCCAGGATATTGGGAACACACTTTCCAAGTGTCTAGTTCAGGTCATGCGAAAGACGATTCAACACTTGGGTCATTAATCTACCCAGATAAAGTTTCATATAAAAGATGAGAGAAATAAAATTTGGTCCACAAACCTCATACATGGCCTCCATGAGTATACTTTCCAAAATACCTCTTAGACCCCGTGCGCCTGTGTTTTTAACCATGGCCTTTTTAGCTATCAGCCTTAGGGCATTCTCGGTAAAATGCAGTTTAGTCTGCATGGGAACATTGATCCACGGTAAGAAGTTGCTGAATCTCAAGATGAGAAACATGTGAACAAAATACTCACATTATTCATACTAAACAATTTCCTGTATTGTTTGCCAAGAGCATTGTTGGGTTCTGTTAGGACCTGAAATACAAGTCAAGCTCCATTAAATTTATCGATACAAAAAGGTTTTAGTAGATGTGTGTGTTTGCATGTATATATCAGGGAGTAATCAGGCCCAGCCTAGAGTTAGTAGGCCCCAACCCCACTTAAACTCGTCATTCTTTCTTATCTTTTCCAATGTAGGACTATACTCACACATGAATATTTGGATAAACTCTCCTTCAATTGTGAGTATAGTTCAATCTTTCAACAGGATTCACTAACTTCGTCTGAATCGGCAATCTAGAGTTGATGGGCCTTAAATAAATGCCAGGAACCAAATTTACATGGAAATGGGTTTCTGTGAGCATGCATGCAATTTGTGCCATATGCATGTTCGTAAAAAATATTTTTCAAAATTTACATGGAAATACTATTTACTCTTGCCGAATGGCATGATGGGGTGGTGCCTCAGCATTTTAACACATGTATCCAACAAACTAAATGCTCTAGATCTAAAAGTATTTCCAGTAGCCAAATTAATCAAATAGTTGATGTACTGCAAGAAATAAGTAAAGATCATAGACATGATTGGGGTGTAAGTGTAAAACACATGGCAATGAGGATTCCTTAAATAATGAGGTAAACAAGAACACTGAAAATAACCTACTCAAAGGAGATGAAAATGAGGTACTTCAGTAAACGTTACCTCAACAAGTTGATCCTCATTCAAAGCCAGTAAACTAACAAGTATTGGAAACCGTCCAATAAATTCTGGTATGAGGCCATATGAAATGAGGTCACCACTTTCAACCTACGGAAAGAATAATCCCATTCACATAAATGTATCTAAGAGAAGATAGAAAAAAAAAGTTGCAGCATGAACATAGAACAAGTTTTTCATACCTTTAAAAAGAATATAAAAAATGAAATGCTAATTTAATTGTATTATACTTTTGGCACTAATACTAATATTAGATGACAAGGTGGCCTCCCTAATCTCATTACCAATTTCTAGACAAGTAGAGGACTTTTCCACCATTTATCAGGAACAAGTACTAAAAGCAGTACAATAAGCACAACACTAAAGAGTATAAGAAATGTAGACTCAATTCACTTACGGATTGCAATAAGGATGACGTCACCATAGCATTTGTTGGATTGCCAGTTCTCATATTTGCACGAACTGGTGCTCCAAAACCTATGGAAGAATCTTGTCGCCTGTTGCACATCAAAAAATTAGGGCTCAAAAATCCACCAAAAGATACTCTTTATTCAGAAAAGGCAGCTTCTTATGTCGAAGAACATGAAAATGTGTTACCTTTCTGAAATGGTCTTGTCCAAGTCAACAAAAGCACCACCACATATAAAAAGAATATCTTTCGTATCTATCTGCAGATCAATACAATAGGTGGTTAGAGCAGCAGAGGAAAATAAGAATTGGTTAAAAATTATAGATTAACAAAAAATGGGCATGACAACATTGTATTCAGATTTCAAACATGTGTGTCATGAAACTACTTTACTTTAAGAGTTAGAAGCTGATATTGTTAGTTACCAATGTTGACAAGCAAACATAGTAGTTAGTATTCATCTCAGGTCGGCAGCCATGAGAACAGACATTAAGCATAAAATTAACTCACTTATAAAGAATAAATGGAGTGAAGAAATATGTCAAATAGCAAGAAATGAGACTTGAATCTAGGACCTCCTAAAATTAATGGTTTGATACAATCTTATGATGATACAATCTTATGATGCATGTCGCCAAAAATTTTAAGACAATCGGTTGTGACATAACAACATGCGTCAAGAGAACTTGGCACTTAACAACAGTCTACTAAGAAAGCAAGGTTTTAAATGTCGGATATCGAATTCATGTCGAACAGCCAAAATTCATGTCGGATAGCGAAAATTGGAGATATATCGGGGGACATATATTAAATATCGGATTGTCATATCTGATGGATTTCTACTCAATTTTGGTCACCAAGATGGAATGCACTTGTTTTGTTATAACTTATCCTACTTGCCTACTTGCGTTAAGTATTCATCATCAAGACACAAGTCATTTTCCATTTCTTGAAGGGAAACATTAGAATATTATGCCAACAAATAAATAAAATACACATTGTCAAACTAGAACTTTTGAAGTGCCTTGCATAAAATTAACATAAAGTAAAGTACCTTGCATAAAATTAATATAAAGTGTTAGTGATGAGGATAATTTTTCATAATTGTTTAGTTTTAAGTAAGGAAGATTTGGCAAGATTGACCAAATCTTAATTTAGTTAATTGTGAGAAATTTGAGGGATTTTCTATTTTTTGGTAGGATTTTTAATTTCGAATTTTGAATTTTTGAAATTTGAATTTTGATTAAATTTGGTAGTTGAGTGATTTGAGGGATCTGATTGATTCCGAGAGATTTCAAATTTTGTAATTGCTTTATAAAAGCATGGTTGTAATCAGAATGGGTGATTATGAATTATTAAAAAAAATGTGAGTTTTTCTCCAAAGAATGAAAATTCTTCCTCTAAGTATTTGGTGTGTGAAACCCAAATATTAAATCTAGTTGTGTGAAACCCTAGTTACCTACCCTCTCCCCAAATCCAAATTCTCATTTCAACCAGTCATTTACTCCCCGACTACATCACAGCCGTCCATTACTAAAGAAAAGAAAAAAGAAAAAGAAAGAAAACCCTAGATCCAAAACCCCTCTTTCAACCATTGCCTTCCAGCCGCCACCCCTTCTCCTTGGTGACAACCTCGGCTGCCCTTCCTTCAACACCGTCGCGACGACGCCCTCCTCCTTCGCCGACGACCCCCTCGTCCTCCTCGCGACGACATCCCTCAGTGACAAACAACAACCACTCCGCTCCAGCCTCGTCCCAATCTCCAAGCTCCTCTTCCGCACCAGATCAGCGACGTTCCCTCAGACAGCGTCACCTTCACTTCCACGACAACCGCCTCCCCGCCTTTTCATCAGGGACGATCTCCGCCCTCTCTGCCTGCCGCCTCCATCAGTGCCTCCACCCGTAACTGACGCCGCATAAGTGCCGCCGCTTGACTCGTCTGATGTCGCCGCCCGATCCGATCCGACAACCGGTCTCTCCCTGTCAGCCGCGACCGTCTCCTCCCTCCTATGGCGACTGATGCCGTCGCCTTCACTTTCTTTCAGATTGAAACCAACGCAGAGCACTCAGATCTGTTCTATTTTGATCAAACCCGATTTGGGTTCAATGGGATCTGATTTTTCGGGTCAGATCCGACCCGCATTGGCAATAGAGGTTTCGTTTTCTCTATATTTTTCTGTTAATCTCAGTTTATTAGTTAATTGCATGAATATTTTACCTCTAAACTCTTATCATATATTCACTGTTTAAATTATATCTGTGAGTGGAGAGTAACTGAACATGTGACTGTTGTAGTCTTGATATTGATTTTAGAACCTGCACAATGATAATAAATACTGTAATTAAATTGATCAAGATTGGAATTATTCATAATTGTCGATGCAAATCTTGTTAAAATCCATATGTCACGTTAATTGTTTTGAATTTAATTTCCTACCGAAGATCATAAATTTTGACGAAACGGTGCATTATTTCAAATTAAATCGCTGATTCCGATAGACCCCTTGTCCCGTTCCGCATCAGTTAGACTTTGAATTGATTTCAAGCTACGGTTCAAACTTATTGTTTACATCACGCTTTTATGTATTCTCAATTTTAATTTTAAAGACGAAAAAGAACGAGAGGAGATCCCCGCGGAAAAGAGAACAATATTTTTTTCTTTGCCCTAATCTTGTATTATATGCTATCGGGTTACTATGGGAACAAAAGGCTAAAAAAAGAATTAATCAAGTTACTTTTGAGTACTAAACCCAAACCCTAATACTTATCAACTCAAAAAAAATTCGATTGATTTTTAATTTTTCAAGGCTAAAAATCGGCTGATATGTCTGCAATATCCCCCGACATGTCCGACATGGACCTCAAAAATGATATCCGACTTGAAATGGTTATATTCGTGTTGCTCTAACCTCTGATCCGACATGTCGGCCAACATTTAAAACCATGTAAGAAAGTGATAACTCATTATGATGATAATTACACTGTTAGAATATGGTTCAAACGTTAGATGGTGACAATCATATTGGATAGGATTGGAAGGGAACAAAGCAAGGAAACAGCCATGGAGATTAATGTAAAAAATGGAGGACATCAACCATAGTTACATGGTTTGCGGTATGTAGCGGGTCATCGTACGAATTCTGATACGCAATTTGAGACTTTGAAATTTTGGATTCAACAAGGGATAGCTTGCTTTGATACGCAAGTTCAATATAGGATATGATGTAATTTTTTGGTACGCTTATCATTTTCAAAGTGTATGGTAGAAAACTAGAAACTAGAAAACTAATTATGATTTTAATATTTTTTTCTATTTTGCAACTTCCTTCTCCCCCATAACTTCAAGTGCATCTTCTGCTAATTCCAAGCCCAAATAATTACATCTACGCTCCTCCAACTTACTTGAAGAGTCCTCTTAAGATATCATTATTAGGATCCATATCTCATCCTTTATATGGACCAACTTTGTAATTCTCACAAAATCATGGCAGGAGGCGAATATTTGAATGGATGAATACTAACTTATTCGCCTTTCCGCTGCTCAACCTATTTCTTTTCACACTATGTATGTAGGAATAAGTACTCTAATTTCTCTCAGCTGAAGAGCTACTAATCAAGGTTTTAAATATCGGATATCGGGGAAATATCGGATGATCAAAATTCATATCGGATTGCGGATATCGGGGAAAATATCGGGGATATGTGGTAAATATCAGAATGCCATAATGATTGTTTACATACATAGTATAATACATTATAATGTAATCTCAACATATGTAATAAAATTTAAACATACAAAATATGAATAATATATGTTTAGGATCACTAATCAACCTTCTAAAACAAACAAAAGCGCAAAGCAACGTTGCAACATTCGATCTGCTTTTTTTAGGGCAAAATGTCATTTGATATAATAAAAAAATCTTGATATCTCGCCTAAAAATTCCAAACACGGTATATTATTTTGCAACAAGTTATATAAAAAGATATATTGGTCCACATATCGGCTAATATATCGGCCATATCAGGGATTTATCTCTCAAAATAGCCAAAAAACGGCAAAGGATATTTAAAGACCATATCGGTTGCGGCAACTGCAAGCCTTGTAAAAGGATATATCGGGGGATATATCGGGTCATGTCGGGGATATTTAAAACAATGCTACTAATAGTCCAGGACAAAATCTTCTTAGCAACATCAGTTAAAGAATAATCTAGAATTAGTTATTAACTTTGGATAACTTCCACTTAGTGAAAAAATACTTTTAATATATTATCAAAACATATCCAAGTGCACGTGCATGAAAACAGACTTGTAAATCAACTTTGGCCCCCTCATACTTAGTAAGCAATATGCTAATTTTGGGGAACCAATTCGTGTATTGGAGGGAATCGATTTGTAAATGTACCCGGGAGTCGCTCGCATGAGCTGTTCAACAGTTCGAGGGGGAGACCAGGGAATTGCGCATCTATGACAACAACAGATAAAAGAAATCATTTATCCCAAAAAACATAAGCCTGGTCATTTATAGACACCACTCCTTACTCGAGAATCAGAGCATGCAGCCGTCCCATCAAGGAAAAGAAGTCACTGTGCATTTTCAGTTCAGTTGTTTTTACAAGCCAACTGTTCTAAACCATTATGCAGATGTGCACATAAATTTCATGTTATTGTTTTGCTAAGAAGCCATTAAGGCCTCTTTTTGCTAAGTAGCTCTCCTATATACAAATACACAGATTTGATGAGAGGTTGTGGAATCACAGACAGCACATTACCTGCATACTAGTTGAATGGAAATAGGTTATGGCCCATTTTTCTTCAGTTTAATCTGCTTTCCCTCACCCTCAACCCTTGCAATAATGAGTCATCGTTTATTTTGGTTGATCAAGGGAATGAGTGATTCAAGTGTTTGTTCAAGCCCATCTGGTCAGATAAGTCTGAGCAAATGATATTAAAATATAATGACTCGAGTATTGCTCTTTGAGAATGAGCTTTTTTTGGGTACTTCAGCTTTCTCTATTCTTAGATTCGAAAGTAATTGCATATAGCAAATCATTCATCTAGCCCCTTAAAACCTCACTTTTAGTTTTAGTATTGAAAAATTTAGCATCTGCCTATCTTTCATGAGTTAAAAGTGTGGAGAACAAAATTAGCAGCAACAAGATCTGTGCAAACACCTCGCATCCATAGTTTTCTCAGAAGGATTTACTGAAGAAAAGTGGATCAGGCTGATAGCTGATGGTAAATTTATTTTTTCGTAAAATCTAAACATAATGTGCCCAATGATGAAGCTGATGCAGCCACTTTCTTTACTTGTAAGTAGCTTGTATGCATTTCATAGATGGACTGCCTTTTATATTTAAAGGGTACCATTTCTAGCACAACTAAATCACCTCACAAATATGTACCTGTCATGCATGCAGGTTATTGTTTCTTATAAACTCGGGCAGAAATTTAGAAGTTATCAGGTCATTTATAGTAACCATCAGGTGACTGCAAAAGTGGATATGTATCTCATTACCATCTGTAACATTAAAATTATGTTCATTTCTTATTATAGGTACAATTATAACAAGGTTTAACTCTTATTATATAGTTAAAACAAGGTTTGTAATGTAAGGAAATAGACCTTAATTCAAGTTCGGCAGTTTCTCATAAACTAATCACATACAGTTACATAGAATTTGGCAATCTGCACTTTACTTGCATATTGAATTGTTATCAATAAACCGTTCTCAGATCAACAATAAAAGTCGTAGTGCTCCATATCTGAGTTATATAACATTAGTATAAACATGAAACTATCCTGCAGCTGATAGATTCAATAAACTAAATCTTTAAGGAAGAGAAGCTGAGTGTTGTGCTTGCAGTCTTAGAACATTTATCAAATGTGTATTGCCAACTTTAGGGCATGTGAGATCAAATGGAGATCTATCTACACTGAATATACGAGTAGATACATAGTTGCAAAAAGCTGGCAATAAAAAATGCTTAACAGAAACAGGGCAACATAAAACTCACAAAAAAACAAAATAAAATATATTAAATGCTATAAGCCCATAGCATTTTGAAAAGTATATTTATAGACGCTAATATAACATCGCGTGAATTGGAGTTGAGCATACACAAATAAGAATCAGATCCACTGAAGGATGATATAGTGTAGGGTTGAGATAAAACCAGTTCATCAACGGTGCAACGCTCAGTAGCAGTTCTGTAGTAATTATTGCCGTATTAGAGAGGGGATGGAGGAATTCTTCGCTGTGGGATAACATTTCTTTCATAGAAATATTTCTTGAATCAAGTGTAACGGGAGATATACAAATTTTTGGTAGCATGATGGTTTTCACAATAAACGCTATTTAAATTGAGTATACGAAGGCAAGTAATCAAAATTCAAAGTAATCTCAATACTTGCATAATTTAAAGTTATTTTGAACCTATAGAAATAACACTTATATAGTAACCTACAAATACAACATAATAAGGATAACAATTCTTGTCTTACTGTCTTAGGCTTATAGAAAAGGAAGGAAATAGAGAGAGGTTTTTTTTTTTTTTTGGTTGGGAGGTGTGGTGGGGGGTGGGGGTAGTTCAAAAGTTCATACAAAAGGAAACAGTAGGACATGATTATCCATGAGTTAACAAAACAATGAAGAATTAATTAACATAGAACACTTAGCAAATAGTATGACTTAATAAACAAACAAAGATCAAGCTTAAAGTTTTCCGAAGAGTACGAAATCGCAATATTTTATAAAATATAAAACCTTTCTAATATGTAGTACAATATTACCTGTACACTGTCACCACGTCCATGCTTCCGACCTCCCTTCTCAGGAATTGTGACTATCTGTAAAAGTAAGATAGAGATTAAACTTCACAGCAGATATCTGTTTGAGAGTCCCACACAGAAGAAACTGTCTTGTAACAATTTTACCCTCTGAAACTTTGATATGCCACTTCTGTTGTTTCGTCTTAAAATTGAAAGAAGAATAACAATATGAATATTCTTGGGTCAAGAAAAATTAGAAAAGCCTCCAGTAACTCACATGAAAGCAAACTTAGAGCTCAAAGTTTTGCTTATGGATAACTTTGTAGTCAGTTACCACTGGATGTAATAAAATCCTCAACATACAGTTCAGACCAAAGAAAATAATTATAGGAATTTAGGGAGATTAAGACTCAAAACTGTAAAACGTTTGGTAAAAGGTTTACTAAAAGTTCTTCTTGAATTGGTCATATATATCATACAGAATTCACGTTTAGAACAACAACAACAACAACAAAGTTTTTATACCAGACTTCTGTGGTCCGCTAATACAAGTTTAAATCATGGCTTCTGCATTTCCTATTTCAGTGCTGACTAAATGGGAACTTCATCCCATTCAAATTTCAGTTAATTGCTTAAGGTAATAAGCAAAAATCATAAGAAAACTACCACATACTTTGGCATCCTAATATGCAGTAGATATTTAACAAAATAATAAAATATCACGTGTAGGTATGAAACCATCCTGTCATGTCTAGACTAAAAAACATTGTCTTGAACATTCGAGCTGCAAACCCCTTAAATTCTTTCTTGTTTCAACTAAAATAAATATTTAAATATTAAGAAAAAAAGTAAAGAGGACTCATGACTCACAGTTCCTTCAAGCATCTTCAGTAATGCCTGTTGTACACCCTCACCAGACACATCTCTGCTAATGTTTAGGCTTTCTGCCTGAAAGTGCCAAGTGTTAATGGTTGATGCTTATTTGAAATGTCAATATTTGACAACACATGTAACTAATATTATGAAACCTTTTTAGTTATCTTGTCAACTTCATCAATGTACACCATGCCTTGTTGAGCTGCTTGCACATTGAACTCAGCAGCCTAGAATATATGATGAAAACAGTGAAAGTTGACTAATAAACATTTCAATCGATTAGCAAAACCAGAAGAATAAGATTACACATGAAAATACATCCAACAACATTTAAAGATAAGATACAAGGAATGTTTTGAAGAAATATAAAATGGCTATGACATAAAGGAGGGTGATGCAAGAAGTAATATTCATATTATTTTTTATTGCAGGCAAGTAATATTAGTATTTATCTTACATAAACTTAATCCTAAAGAAGAAAAACCTCGATGCATTGCTTAATCAAATATCTGATGAGCTGGTTAAGATTCAAAATTCCAACTGTAATAAAAGCACAGCTTTGGAAGATCAATCATTTCCTTTTAAAAATTCAATATGATCTTCCCAGGGAAAATGTCCTAGTGCTCAAACTGTTTATCTAAGGCTTTGCCCATTCTAACAAAAGTTTGCCATGCTATCACCATATCATATGATTCATATCTGTGTTCTTCTAATCCTTGTTAGTCTTGACAGGCTTTAAGAAGAATACAACTGTTGAATGTTAATACCATAACGCATCACAATTTTCCCCAACTTACACCAGAGGATAGCATAAAAGATGCTTATAATGGTTTCATCTCCTAAGACCACAACAAAGTGTCAACATAGATTACTACTTGAAGGGATTAATGTAGCGTCATCAAATCTACCCTACAAATCTATTCATTCAAAGAAAAATAATCCAATAAGTTATCTCTGAAAATTCTTTATAGTGCTCTTTGAAACTGAAAGTTACAGAACGTCTCACAAAAACTCAACAAATGGGCAGTGCAGACCTATGACTATTGGGCACTCCTAAATCAGGTAGCTCAGCAAGTTGAAACTTCCTGATTTCAAGCCTTATCCTCAGGTCACGGCCCACATTATATCATTCCCCATATACAAAATCAGTCATGCAACGCCCCCACTAGTAGCAATTTCTAATTGTGAGGTCCCCACAGAAATCTAGTCTTAGTAGGTACTCAAGAAGCAAGAACAGTGCGCAGGATTGAGCTTCTTATCAGCAAGTTAACATCTCAAATATATGTCAGCACTTCCTACAGCATAATTGGATATGTGAACCATCTGGTAGAACTACTTTGTTAACTTTCCTTTTCTCCATCCTCAATATGAAGCATCTACAAATGTCATCATTCAAAAAGAGATCCTTAGTTCACAAGGAAGATGAATTGTCACAGGTTTGTGAACATTTGGATGAACCACTCTTGAGGCATTTTTGTCATCTCAGATTGAACTTGCCGAAAAAGTCTATTCTTAACTTTGTCTAAAACGAGTAATGAGACTAAAAATATCCAACACAGAGGTTACCAAGAACCAAAACCATAATGAAAAAAAGGAAAAAAATCATCTTTATCTTTATCTTTTGTAATACAAGAACTTTTTCAGGATGAAAGGAACAGGATGCTGGCCAAGCCATAAAAATTACCCAAAAAGAAAGGAATGAAGGCAGAATGAGCCATAACGATTTGCAGGATTTTATTTTATTTTTTTCTTTCTAACATTGGAAGACTAAAAGATCTTCATGATAACAACTTTTTACATCTTGAGCTAAAAATTTCAACTTTGAGATTCTTTAAAGCAGATGGAAGGAAGGGGTCAAAGAAGTGTCACAATAGAGGGTATTGCCATAAATGATAGAAGCAGTTGACAGTAAGGGGGTCAAGAAGATAGTTTCAGATCATGCATGATATATACTCATCGAGACAGTAAGCAGTACAAAAGTTGAGCTATCAAATCCAACATTTAAAAAGCGGAAGCGCAAGGCGAAGTGTTAAGACCCTTTATTGAAGCGAGGCGTAAGCTTCAAAGCACAAGGCGTAAGCCTCGTGAGTTTAAGCATTTTAATGTTAAAATCTATAAAATTATGAACATATAATGTATTGTGATATAATAATTTACAAATAGATAATAGATACATTCATGTCCCAATTAGTAAATAAGAATTAAATACGTGAAGTATAGATGCAAATCACAATAAAATAAGCTACATCCACAGCATATGTATCTTATTTATACCCACATGGTCATAGTGAAGATACATAGATGCAATTTAATGTTAGCAAAAAATCGTTTTATGTCTTCCTATCTTGTCTAGAGTGTGTGCCTCAAAAGAGAAGCGCTTTATTAAGTGTGAAAAGCGCACTTCAGTTATGCCTTAAGCGATGAGGCATAAGCTTCAAGGAATAAATAGCTTCACTCTTGAGTTTTAAAGCGTTTACCCTTCAAAAAGTTTTGAAGCGAGTTTCAAAACAAGTTTACAAAAAGATTTTTCAAACATTGATCAAATAAGAAGAAAGTCTAAGAACGTAAATTTCTGCTGAAGACACTAAATTTGTAAAAAAATCTAAAAGCATAAACTTTGTTTCGCATGCTTAGAGTTTGTTTAATATATTGTTAGTCCATAATCCATCAACTCAAAGAATTTGAATTTCAGATAAAGTCACTAAACTTGTAGAAAATCTAGAAGTATGAACTTTCTTTGATATGCATAGTGTTTACTTAATGTATGTTGTTAGTCCATAATCCATCAGCTTAATCGGTAAGGGAAATTGGTTGTATGCATGATTGCATGGTAACAGAGAACCAGGTGATTCGGATGTGCTGGTTCAAACCTCAGCAACATGGTTGCTTTTCCATGGGAATCCTTTCTATGCGCCTTCTTCATCTGGAATTCTAAACCTCGCTAAACATTATTTGCTTTATTTTGGGAATGGTAGTAACTAATTAACAGGAAAATGTTTTCTTGTTAATTATAGTCGAGAGAAATATGCACACTAGAGTTTATTATGTAAAGTACATCTCATGATGTAAAGCCATCACTCAGATAACAATATTTAACCAACAACAGGAAATCAGCCAGTGAATATGTACAGGAATTTTGGAAATCATACCAAAAGCAACTTGTGCAATATTGACTCAACATCTTCTCCAACATACCCCGCCTGCATGATATTCACCTTCTATTATTAGTAAGCATAGCCAGGCCAAATGAAAAAGGGAAAGACTGAACTCAGACTGGCAATAAGGAAAAAGGAAAAGAAAAATAGACATATCAAACAAATTCAGATCATTTTTTGTGAATTCTAGCACACTGGATGCAAATCTTCCTTTCGTTTTATTTATTTGAGAAAAAGACCAACCTTGAGGTAGCGACACGACACCCTAAGATCAAATCTATTGAAGGACCAAAAGCATGTGTGCATACCACTGGAAACAAATCAAATCGAGTACAAAGGTGTTTGCATTTGTTTAAAATGTTAAATTTGAATCCATATTCAAATATCCTTTTTCTGAACTTATTTGAATACGATTTAGTTCTTCGAATATTCAGAAAACTTTTATTTAATATTAAAGTATATTTATTCAATAATTTATAATTTATAGTTTATGAATATTATAAAGATTTACTTGAAAAATCAATTTCGGACTCTTTAAGCATCTCAAAATTAGTACAAAACTGAAAGTAAAATATAATTCTTTAATATTTGATAATTTATCTGATCAACTTCCAGCCCTCGGGTAGGATGTGTAAAAAAAGATGAATAGAGTTTGTACTGATTTAATTTATAGGACGAAAATTCAACGCATAAATGAGTAATTAATAATCAAATGAATCGAATATGCATCTGGTTAAATTCTATTCGTTTAAGAATCAACTAAAAATTATTTGTTTAACATTAAATGAACTATCAAATCAAATGTAACCGAATAATTAGACAAACAATTGATGAACTAGTTGCTGATTATTTAGTTCATTTCCACCACCAGGCATACAGTGGCCAGCTGTAGAAAGCTTACTTGTCAACAACTGAATCACTTGTCACCAGATAAACTCCATGGATCCACCAAAATGAAATAGGATTTTTGCAATATTAATCCCCAAAATCTTCATATTTTGATATTAGTCACTCATTATTTTGAAATTAGTCCTAAAGATCTTTATAGTTTGAAATTAGTCCCCCAAACCGCTTTAAAGTGTTCAGAAATTTTAAGGGACAAATTTCAGAACATTTGACATATTTTGGGGTGTAATTTCAAAATGCATAACATATTTGGGGGACTAATTTCAAAAACGAAAGAATTGTGAGACTTTCTAAAATACTAAAAGATTTAGGGGACTAACTTCAAAATATGAAGATTTAAGGGACTAAGTTCAAAATATGAATGATTTGAGGGACTAATATCCAAAAACCCCAACGAAATAAAGATAGAAAACTTTAAATGTTTGGAAAATCATATCTATTTATATGTAAGAAGGCAGCCTAGAAATCATTTATATGGACTTGCCTGAGTTAAAGTTGTTGCATCTGCAATAACAAATGGCACATTCACGAAGCGAGCCAATGTCTTCGCAATTAATGTTTTCCCTGTCCTTACAGATAAAAATGGAAACTAGTAAAAGTTAGAACTCCAATGTAACAAATTTCCAGAGAGGATGAAATACAAAAATGTCATGCATGGCAAGGTAGCAGCAACCTATCAATATTTAAAATCAAAATGCAAGCATTGTACCTGAGCCAGTTGGACCCATCAGGAGTACATTACTTTTCTCTAGCTCAACATTCTCATTGTCTTTGCTTTGAGAAAATTGACCTGCATCATCTGCTGACCTGAATATTGAATCAGCATAGATTCAATTAATTAGAAACAGATCCAACTATGAAAATAGAAGTTCTGTAAACCTAGAATTGCATGTACCAAGATTTATATAATTCCTTCAACATTTAAATGTCAATAAAATCAATAAGAGGACAACCCACACCAGAAACTTACACAAAACCGAGTAGATAGAAGGGTCATACGCAAACTAACCCTTTCTGTAAGGATGCATGGTAGATTCTCTTGTAATGATTGTAAACAGCCACAGATAGCACCTGAAACAACAGTTTCAGTGCAATAGCTAAGACAAGATTCAAAAGAATAAAAGATATGCTGAAGAGTTGAGTTCTTATATCACTCAGAAAAGACCAAGGACGTTAGGAATAGAAATAACATTACGAGACAAAAGCAGGAATATATGATGCAATGTTTTTAGTTTTCACTACCGAACATCGATGATTAACAGTGAGTATAGATATGATCACTCTAAACATCAAAGCTCACAAGTTCTAGCTAAAGTATGAAAGCAGCATTGTGGCTTCAGATCTAAAAGATAGTAAGTTCTTTTTCCTATAGAAGAAGGAATTTACAAATAGATTCTATATAAATTCCACAGGCTGAAATCTAGATGGTGAGGAAAAAATAAAGAGGATTTAATGTATAGATGGCCAAAAAATGGTACTTTTCAGTAAAACAGAACTATCAAAAATCAACATGAGAGCCTAATAATGGGATGAAACAAGCTCACAATAGAAGCTCATGATTACCACACAATAGATTAGCAATAAATGAGAGGTAAAGCTCATAAATAAGGAAAAATTATATCTTTTCTGTAATAATATGCCTCTTAGCACATTTCTGCAATTAAATAACAACAATATAAAGTAAGACCTCAAGGTGTTGCCGATCAGACGATAGAGCATGGATTTCCTTATAGTTAACCATATATATTTTGAATAATTTGCAACTTCAAAATCCAACGTGGCATTTCAAAAAACATCAAAGCTCACAAGTTCTAGCTAAAGTATGAAAGCAGCATTGTGACTTCAGATCTCAAAGATAGTAAGTTCTTTTTCCCTATAGAAGAAGGAATTTACAAATAGATTCTATATAAATTCCACGGGCTGAAATCTAGATGGTGAGGAAAAAATCAAATAAAGAGGATTTAATGTATAGATGGCCAAAAAATGGTACTTTTCAGTAAAACAGAACTATCACAAGTCAACATGAGAGCCTAATAATGGGATGAAACAAGCTAACAATAGAAGCTCATGATTACCACACAATAGATTAACAATAAATGAGAGCTAAAGCTTATAAATAAGGAAAACTTATATCTTTTCTGTAATAATACGCCTCTTAGCACATTTCTGCAATTAAATGACAACAATATAAAGAAAGACCTCAAGGTGTTGCCAATCAGACGATAGAGCATGGATTTCCTTATAGTTAACCATATATATTTTGAATAATTTGCAACTTAAAATCCAACGTGGCCTTCCAAAAAAAGTTCTCACACAATCTCAATGAAGGTCGAGTTTCACTAGCCTAACTTACAAATCAGAAAGAGGAGGTTCCCTTAACAACTAACCCAACCCCAACCTGGGTAGTTCCAATATGGAGCTGTACCCATACCTAACACGTCACACTCATACCCATACCTGCTTGGACACTCCTTGAATATATGCATATTTATTCAGACTTGTACTCAATTATAAAACACATGTTTAATTTAAAACACTCATCATACACTTCTTTGATATATATCCTACATCTCACATCAATTTTAAAACTTGTTAGATAAGGGTCGAGTTCGTTTCAGCCTTAAAAACTACAAGTTTAAAGAGTCATTTACATATATAGCCAAAAACTATGATTATATCGCATGAGTTTCAGTCGTGTCCCTATAACCTACATTTTACAAATTTGACGTGTCAAATGCCCATACTCGTACATGCACCCACACCCATACATGCAACTTAGATTTGCAACAAATAATAAGACAAATTATTTGATCATTGATTTTACCAATCAAACGGGAAAAGAGTCAATTGTTTTATATGCCCAAAAGTTAATTATTTCATATGGCATAATTGGTTCCTAAAGCAATAACCACAATGGACGATTGAAATTTAGGAAACTAATGTTGAAACAGTCAAACCAACCTACAAAGAAAAGGTATTTCCTTACTCATCCTCTACTAGGCTCAAAATTAAACCTAATGTTATGGGAAAAATATTCCCCTTGAACAAACTTAGTAATCAAAATCCTGTTAAACTAAATATATAGATAGATAATATAGCTATCTTCCTCTCAACATGCCGAACAACCAAAAATTCAATGAAGAAAAAAAAACTAACATAGATTCCGCCAAACTAAATATATATACTATGACTATACTTGTTGAAATGAAAATTAAAAGTTGTTTGCATTTTTCAATATTAGTTCTCCGAATCCTTCATATTTTGAAATTAGTCCTCCAAATATTCATATTTAGAAATTAGTCTCACAAATATTTAAGTGTTTTGAAATTGTTTCCCCCAAATCTTCACATTTTAAAATTTTTATGTCGTATCTTTCAATTCTTTTGAAATTAGTCCCTCTAGTTAGCACCAGGTTGAAAGATATGGGGGACTAGTTTCTAAACACTAGAACATATTTGGGGAGATTTATTTAAAAACTTGAAGATTTGAGGGACTAATTCAAAATATAATGATTTTGGGGACTAATTTCAAAATACAACACATTTTGGGGAACTAATATCGAAAAAGGTCTTCATTATTATATCATTATTACTATTGTTATTTTGGAAACATTATCCCTCTGACCTACTTTATACCATCTTTTAGCTTTTGTATGGCATGCAACATCACCTCTACATCAACACTATCAAAAAATTTAACAGTGTTTGGTTTGAATGGGTAAATTAGTCTGGGATCTGACACTAATCCTCTCATACCTGATCCACGGCATTAAACGTACATCAAAGGCATCTCAACCTTTTGATCCATGCACGAGTTTCAAAGTCCAACAATCCAAGGGTTAATATCTCTTTGGTGCTCATTTAATACCATGGACGAGGGCCCTCCTTCCATATGCCACTTCACCTCCAATCCCATCTCTTCTCTCTTTTCCAAATCCCCAGCCACCCAATCAACTCTCTCAAATTTCCATACATTGCGAGGATAACAAACTAGTAAATGAATAGCTTGCACATTCCCAAGAATTCCCAATCCAACCTTTCTCAAGCCATTTTATACAAGGAGGGCAAGTTCAGTAATCTAACCCTGTCAGTTGAAGGGGGGAAAAGGTACCTTCTTTGCTCTGTCCTGTCCAATGACAAACTTGTCCAGCCCCTTAACAATCTCCTTCGGCGTCGGCAAATTCTTCCCCAAATTCGCCCCACCACCCCAACTCTCATTCCCCTCCTTCCCGTTGCCCCCATTCCCTCCCCTCCTCACCTTCACCACCTTCATGCTCGCCACCCCAACCATCCCATCCTCCAGCTTCACCGTCAGCCCATTGCTATTCTGCCCCGGCACCGCCGGCAGCATCGGCCAGTCCTTCGGCGGCTCGCCGGACTTCAACGCCTCCCAAAATCCAGGAGTGTCCTTCCTCCCGATCTCAACGAACGTTCCTCGAGAAGGCGACAGCTTGCTGGGCTTGAAGAGGTAGTAGGTTTTGCAATTAGGGCAGAGGTTGATCAGAGATTGGGGGTGAGGGGAGGCCACGAGGTCCATGCTCTTCGAACAGCGAGGGCAGTTGGATTCGGCCTTCAATCGGCGGTATTCGGTGGGTCCGGAGCCTCCGCCTCCGGAAGAATCCGACTTGAGGCGGCGCTGGAGGTGGTGGTGGTGGTGGTGGTGGGAGGGAGCGGAGAGTGGACGGGGGAGGCCGGTGAGGGTCTGGGTGTAGATCGAGCGGTGCAGATAAGCTTTTTTGAGGTCCAAGATCGCGTTCTTACGCAGTCTATGGAGTTGGAAGAATCGAAACATGGCGGATTAATGAATGAATGAATTCAAGAGAGAAGAAGGAGGAGGAGGAAATGGGGAGGAGGCTGAGGGGGTGGAGAGAGGGGGGGGGGGGGGAGAGAAATTTACAAAGAGTGTGGGTGGATTAACTGTGAAGGAATATCGCTTCCTAAGATCCACCCAAACGTGGGGCCCACAGTTAAGACGTACTTTGAGATGGGTGCATCTGAGGGTGCGAATGGGAGAGGGGGAAAGAAAGAGGGATTGTGGATTAAATTAGGGATAGGAGGCGAACGAGATCCGAGTTTGTCGTGGGAGGGATTGAGATTTAGTGAGTGCTTTGTGGGGGGGGTGGTTGATTATGACCGTTTAATTAATGAGGTTGGTTTCCCTCCTTGATTGTCGTGTGTTATTGACTTGCGGACTTCGTTTTCTTCGTGCTGACTTGGATAACCGTCAATGGAGTGGGGATGGACGTCATAGAATTTCGCGAGAAACGGATAAAAAAATACAATGATTTTTATTCACAGTTGGATGCAGAGGCGTCACACGTGGTCAGATATTATTATTTTTTTTAGGCTTATTTCTTTGTTATAACCTCAGTGCAAAATAGTTTATATTTACATAAAATGTATTGCAAAAATCATCTCCAACGTTCACCCTTTTCTCGGTAAAGCCCCCATTGTTATTATTTCAAAATGTAAAATGACTACCGCCAAGTAGTAAAAGGATGCCCCAAGCCACTTACGGTGGTCAGAAAACACCATCAATTGTTTTAATTCGAACAAACCCTTTTAGTTTTGAGGGTGTTGTAATAACCCCTCTTGATTTTGAAAATTTTATTTAACCCCCTCAAATATAGGATTTCTCACAAGCCCTAATCTCTGCACTTTACTCGGCAAATCCTATTGACGTTGTTACTTTAAAATATGAAATGATCTAAATATCTAGTGCAATAAAAAATTTAATCTCCCAACAAATTAAATTTGAATTACCTAATTAAATTTAGTATTAAATTCTAACTTATAAAAATTTAAAAGTTTTCGTTGGTTAGATGAAAATTGCATTCCCTTTTTTTGGTGATTACGGACTAACATGGGCATGGATGATACCACAACAAAGTGAATCAATTAACCTTTGATTTATAAATAAACGTGTTTGGAGGGCTTAGATGAATTTTTTTTGTAGCTGATTATTTATCTAATAGGTTCCTGTTAGGAGAGAGGTACATGAGTAAAGTTTGCGTACATAACCGACCATGCTTAAGGCAAGTCCGTGTTATAGGATAGAAACTTGTTTGATTATAGGATTTTTAACACAAAGGATTACACTTTCAAATAAACTAATACATAGATTGACCATGGATAAAATTAGTTTAGAATTTTTCATTTCATATTTTTATCACTTATAAATAGCACACGATTCATATTTATATTCTTATTAAACATTTTAACTATGATAAGATAGCAATTTAATAACCAAAAGGATCAAGGGTATCTTTGTCCAGAAAAAGTTTTCTCAAACTCCTACTTTAAAAGGGTGTATGATGTATAATGTGATATGATATGATATGATATTTATTTGTGATTGTGGACTAACATGGACGAGTTTAGCAAAGTGGATCAATTAACTTTTAATTTATATATAAAAAAGTTTGGAGGACTTGGATGAATATTTTCTATAGCTAATTATTTATTTAATAGGATTTCTATTAGGAGAGAGGTACATGCATAAAGTTTGCATACATAACCGACCATGTTTAAGGTAAGTTCATCTTATAGGTTAGAAACTTGTTTGATGACAGGAATTTTAACTAAGGACTATATTTTCAAATAAATACATAGGTTAGCCATGGGTAAAATTAGTTTACGATTTTCCATTTCATAATTTGATCGCTTGTTAGTAGCGCACAATGCCTATTAATATTCTTATTGAACGTATTAACTATGATAGGATAACAATGTAATAATCAAAAGCATCAAGGATATTTTTGTCCATGCTCGTACTTTTAAAGAGAGTATGATTTCAAAATAATTCCCTAATAAATGATACTTTTTTTTTTTTTGAAAAGGCGGGTAGGGTAACCTAACCAACCAAGTCCTCAACAACACTCTATCTCAAAAACAAAGGGACAGAAATAGACCAAAAACAAAAGGACAAACAGTCAACCGATTTAGCTAGAGAATGAGCAGCATCATTACCAGTGCGTCTTACATAAGAAACTTTAGAGCAACCAGTAATAGTCAGACCAGCACGAACTTCATCTGCAATAGGAACCAAGGAAGCAAAAGAAGAAGGAGAGCCCACCAAGGAGACAACCTTTAGAGTGTCAATTTCCACCACTGAACATCTATAGTTCATATGCCAAAAAAAGCGAATGCCTTCCAGGTCGGCCAACAGCTTCGCATGATCCACAGACATAGGACCTCTAGTCCTCATAGAGTAGCAACCAATCATATGTCCATGGTGATCCCGAATAACACCTCTCAAACCAATAATATCTCCTTCCAGAGGAACAACAACATCTGTGTTGAGCTTCAGCAAACCAAGAACATGGGGATACAAAGTAGAAGGTTATTTGGAAGGGGTGACAATATCACGGGAGAGACCTCTAACTCTATCTCTTTCCTCTACAAAACAGAGAATCCGAGTCACCAAGACCGAGGCCTCTCTAACACCACCACCATGAGAGCGTATATTCTTTTCCCCCATATAAACTATATGGTTGAGAAAGCCAAAGCCAGAGAGTCCCCAGGGCAAACAGAGGTAAGATGGAAAAGGAAATCACCACAAGATGTGCCTCGAAAACCATTAATCACTTCCCAAAGATCTAAAGACTCCTACACTAAACGAGCAAAGGAGCAGATGGTGAAGATATGAAGGGCGGTCTCAAAGGCAACAGAGCAAAGGCAGCAACTAGCGGCACAGAGACCCCCTACGAGATAATCCAGCTGAGGTAGGGAGAGCATCATAGAACAGACGCCCAAGGAACACTCTAATCTTCGGTGGGATCTTCACATGCCAGATCAAAGACTTCCACTTTGCTACCCTAGAATCTAATGTGGAAGCAGTATCAGGCATAGTGTGGCGAAAGAAGTTGGTATCCACTCTTGACCGTGTAGCACCCCTTCTCCTCATAATGCCTAATGAGTTTGTCAGGGACAGGAGAAGGAGGTATTAGGATAAATGAAATATCCTCCAAATCTACCTGCCAAAAGGAGGTAGCAATCAACTCATGTTTCCAAGTACCCAAAGCAGAGATCAGCTCAGCCACCCTTCTGGAAGGTTCGATCGGGGAAATGATTGGCCTGAAAGAAAAGGGCCTTAGGATCCATGGGTCAGCACTGATAGAGACACTCTGACCATTACTTATCCTCCATCTCAGACCTCGAGCCAGGAGCACTCTCTCCTAGTAATGCTTCGCCATAAATAAGAGCAGCCAGGGCCGACACTAGCTGAAAGAAAGTTCGAGTCCCTAAAATATTTCCCCTTTAAAACCCTACTAGCTAGAGGAGAAGGGTCCTGAATGATTCTGCATGCATGCTTAGCCACTAATGTCTAATTAAACATATGTAGATCTCTAAAGCCTAGACCACCCTCTGACTGTGCACAACACACCTTCTGCCACCTAACCCAGTGAATCTTTCTCTCACCAGAAGTTGATCCCCACCAGAATCTCATAATGATAGACTCAATATCCCTGCACAAAAAAATTAGAATGCGAAAGATACTCATCACATAACATGGGATCGCTTACAAAACAGTTTTCACCATAACCTCTTGCTCCCCAGGTGAGAAAAGAGCCCTCCTCCAAGCATTGACTCTTTTCCAAACCGAGTCTCTGATTGAAGCAAAAGTCTGACGACGACTTCTTCCAACCATCAAAGGGAGGCCTAAGTACCAATCATGTGACTGGGCCCTATCAAGCCCCAAGACAAAAAATAGAGGCCCTAGTATCCTCATCTACATAGGGGCTAAAGGTGATAGAAGATTTCTAAAAGTTGACTTTCTTATGGGTTGCAGCCTCATATAGTAGCAGAGTACTCTAGACAGTCTGTGCAGCGGTCTGAGAAGTCTGAATAAAAACCAAAGAGTCATCTGCAAAGAACAAGTGAGAAATCCTTGTCCCTGATCGGGAACAAGATAATCCTCTGATGCACTTGTTCTCTTCTTATATGATGATCAGTGCCGAGAGAGCTTCCGTGCAAAGAAGAAAAAAATATGGAGATAGTAGGCATCCTTGTCGCAAACCACGAGTAGGAGTGACCTGGCCCACAATCTGCCCATTGAGGCAGAAAGAGAGTGAGAAAGTAGAGATACAATCTAAAATGAGATGCCCCTAATGATTTAGATATCCCATGACTTGAAGGGCCTTTTCAATAAACCCTCATTCCACTCTATCATATGCCTTACTCGTATCCAATTTCAATGTCATATGGCCAGACTGACCCCGTCTCCTTTTTTACAATGTGTGGAGAAGTTCAAAAGCAACAATGACATTGTCCTGAATTGATCTCCCTGGGACAAAGGCACTCTGAAAGCATCCGATCAATCCGCCAAGAACTCGCTTCAGCCTATTAGCAATAGTTTTCGTGATAATCTTGTAGACCACATTACATAGACCAATGGGTCTAAAATCTGCGACAGTCTCAGGTGGATCCTTTTCGGAGATGAGAACCACATTGGTTTTATTCTAAGACCTGATAGACGAGCCCCTATTTAGAATCTTTAAACATGCAGCCGAAATATCTGGGTCAATAACAGACCACTGGGATTAAAAAAAGGATGCATGGAAGATATCTGGGCCAGGTGCCTTAGAAGGGCCCATAGATCGAAGAACACCCCATATCTCATCATCTGTAAAAGGCTCAGAAATGATCTGGAGGTCATCCACTAAAAGCTTAGAAGAGATAGCACCACCCACCTCAGACAAAACCTCCTCTGAAGGAGTGGAAGAAGAAAATAGTTTTGAGAAATATTCCTTAATAAGCGTTGCAATTCCCACCTGATCCTCCACCCAAGTGCCATTAGGATAACGTAGATGGCTAATGAAGTTCTTCCTCCTCCTAGTAGAAGCTCTAATATGGAAGATTTTGGTATTATGATTCTTGTCTCGGAGCCAATCAACCCTAGCTCGCCGTCGCCAGAAGCTCTCTTCCCTATACTCAAGAACCTCCCTCTCCTTCTCAAGTCTTCGGATCTCAATCATACGATCCCCCACATCAGGAGAAGAGTAGAGAGACTAGAGCTTTCGCTGAATAACAGATAATCTGCGCCTCTATCTACCAAAACGCTCTTTGCTCTAACTACTGAGATTTGTAGCACAAGACCCTAGATTCTAACAAACTGATTCATATAGATCCTATCGTGTGGATCCCAGGCTAGACCCTGCTAATAATTGTGGGATCTGAAATAGATACACTAGAACACTAGAGGGGAATAGTATTCTTTTAAAATTTATGCAAAGTAGATAATAAATTACAATAAAGAATGGCAACAATCTCAGAAAATCACAATCACAAATAAGAGATTTTATACCGGTTCCACCAATCCAGTGTACATCCAGTCTCCAAGCAAATCCCGCTTGAGATTTCCACTATAATTTTGAACCAAGTACAAAATTAAAATCAAACCTGATCAATTTGCAAGTCCCTGCAAATTGCAACACCAATTGACAACAGCTTACCAATTTCACACCAATCTCTAAACTAAGAGATCAACCTCTCTCAAACTGAGAGAACTTTCCTTGAATTAATGTACAAATCTCCTACAAGCCTTGATAAGTTTGTGATGTACAACAGTGGCTTATAAACTCTTTTGTTCTCTGAATTGTTTTCAAAAAATTGTATAAATGAAGATGAACAACTTTTGTTTCAGAATATTATTTTTCTCAATACTCAAGTAAAAATCAGATTTTCATTCACTTGAGTTTCATAAAAATTCAATCTTATATATTTTTTTTCATGTGTTAAAATTCTGAACTTCTAACCTATTTATATCCCTTGAAAAGACATATTTTTGAACTCATTAAATAGTTATAAACGGCTAAAAACTATTTCAAATTCAAACATGAAACGTTCAGAAAAACAGTCTTAGTAGTCGACTACTCTGTAGAATAGAAAGTCTGAATATTAAAATTCAAAGCTGAGTAGTCGACTATAATCCTGATTAGTCGACTAGTATGTAAAACAGATGTCTTGTAATATAAATTTTAAAGCTCAGTAGTCGACTAAAGTTAGTTGTAGTCGACTACACCGTAAAACAATAGTTCTATAAATCAAAATTCAAATTTGAGTAGTCGACTATAATTCTCAGTAGTCGACTACTCTGTAGTTTTACAGAAAGTTATATTTTGTTCTTTAACTTTAGTAGTCCACTACAAAGCTAATTACTCAACTATTAAGAGATAAAAATATAATGTATGAAATATTTTTAGACTCAATGATTAACTAAATACTCTAATGGTTAACATAAAGGATTTCTATTGTTAACCAACACATTAAGCCTGTGTTAATGTGTTCTAATCTCTATGCGTGTGTATGTGTGAGTGATCAAGGCTTATACAATATTTCTAAGTAAAAAAATGTATAAAAAATTACATTGATACATAAGCTCTTCATCTTCTTTACTTCATGATGCCTTGAACACATATTACACTTGTTCATGTTGAAATCTGTACTGAAATGTTAATGCACTATAATACACGTAATGATTCATATTATGAATAAATTGTTATCATCAAAATTATATCATGGGGATATGATATCCAACATTCTCCTCCCTTTTTGATGATGACAAACAATTTATGCATATGTAAGTATATTTAAAAAATAGACATAAATAAACAAATATACTTACTCCCCCTACATAAAAGCATATTCTTAATTTTATATAATGTAATACTAAGAACATTCTCCCCCTTTGTCATTAACAAAAAGAAATAAACACTTATACTAAACATGCCATAATTTATTCAACATAAGCTAATACTTCAAACAAATCATCCAGATTATGAACATAGTTCATAACTTCACCCATCCAAATAGGTAGGCAAAGACTTGCCATAAAAACTAAAAGTTTCACAATGTTCATCAGCATAATCTGTTTAAAATATATATGACATGAATTAACTATCTAAACACCATAAAAAACAATATAGAATGCAGTCACATAAAAAACATACTAAAGATAACATAGTAGCAACATAACACATATTACATATGTCTTAAAAACAAATAACTACAACATAGTTTGTGACACTCAAACTTAAACAACCAACATAACACATATTACCACTGTTTTGACACTAAACATAAAACTTATCCAAATCTAAATGATGCATGCATGGTCTTCTAAGGTGCTGGAGGTGGTTGATGTCCTTGGAAGAAAGTGCTAAGCTTCGTGTCCAAGTTATCAAACTTCTTGATTATATCTTCTTGATTACTAATTATGTATAAATTTTGAGCATAAAGAGCTCGCTGACCAGTCTCTAATTCAAGGATGCATGCAGATAAAGTGTTATATTGTACATCTGAAAAATATAAAGGTTCTGATTGTATTTGTAGTTGTTGTTGGCTAGAAGAAGGGCCTGCTTGACTTGAGGATTGTGGAATATCTTGTGGAATTTGTTCTTGAGGAGGTTGAGGTTCATTTTGGGAATTTTGATCATGAATTTCAAAATTAGTTAATTTCATCCTAGTTAGGGCATTTGAGTCAAAGAACTCAATGGAATGAACGACAAGATTTTCAGACTCAAGATCAACATGAAATTTATCAAAGACTTTTGTTAGAAAAGCACCATAAGGAAGAAATCATTTTGGTATTGTTAAAAGATTATCATAATAAACTTCAGCCCAATTAACTTGGATATTCCCCATTATAGCATATAAAGCTTTTGATAAATCTAGGGAAATAAAATGGAAACTCCCAGTATTTGAAAACATATTATGAGCAATGAAACAAGGAATTAGACGAAGCTTATTCGAATTATTCAATGGTTTACCATAACCCGAAAGAAAAATATGATTGGATAGTAAATATGAATCATTCATTCTGATTGACCTAAGAGAGATTCCTCGGAAAGGAATGTTAAAAAATTTTCCAATTGACTTAGAAGTCAATTCAATTTCCATTCCTTTGACAAGGGTTTTTAATTTCTCAGATCCACTTATAGTTCCTACATGTTCTATGTTTATATAAAATAGTTGAACTAGAAATAGATATGTGGATTTTCTGTTTTTAGCAGAGAATAATTCAAACAACCCCACATTTTCAAAGTAAGAACTAAAATTCTAAGGGATGAAATCATCAAATTTCACAAAGCGTCCTGGAAGAACTTTAAATGTACATATATTGTTAAATTCTTCAAGCAAATCAGGACTTTTTAAGTAGACAATGATTTCATCATTAACATTGGTAAGAACTTGCTTAGCTTTCTTAGCTCTAGACATGATAAATCAGAAAAGTACCAAAAAACTTAGAAAGATTAAATTGAGAAACTTACCCAATTGATAATAACCCTAGGATTAGTCGACTAGGACTGGTTGTAGTCGACTACAGAAGCTGACAGACTAAAGAAAATAATGAACTTAATGAAAATTTTTGAGGAAAACAAAAGTTTGATGATGCCCTAACCTGGATTCAATGGGTTCTGAAGTGGAGAAGAAGAGGGATCGGTTTCTAAGAAGAAGATAGTGGGTAGTTTTAGGTTTTTATGATTTTCTTCAAAAAAAATTAAATTGTATGGTCAAGATGAAATTATAAAACAAATGAAAGGTAAAGATTTGATCTTAAATATGTGGCTTGGATTGAGAGAGTTAAAAATAAATGGTTGAGATGAATTTTACTTAAGTGAAATGGGTATTAGGTTTTAGGTATAAAATGTTAAAATCCAATATGCTGGAAAAACTATAAATATGAAAAAATTCTTTATTTGTAGTCGACTACTAAGAAGAATAGTCGACCGCACTGTAATTTACAGAATTCTGGATTTTAGTTTAAACTCAGATTACTCAACTACAGAGAAAATTAGTTGACTACACTGTAATCAAACAAAATGATTTTTATGCAATGCTTGTGCATGTAGTCGACTACAAACTTGATTAGTCGACTACAAAGGCTAAAAATCATTCTGTTTAGCATATATATCTTCTTTTAATTGATTTTAAAAACTTATTTTAAATCTTCTAAAGAACATATGCCCAATTCTCTTCTTAATTTAACATACATATCTTCTTTTAATGGTTTTGTTAATTTATCTGCAATTTGTTTATCAGATGAAATAAAATCTTGTGACGTCCTAGGATTCACACAAGGCTGCAGTCCCAAGTGAAACCCAGATTGTCAAACCTGTCAAGCACCAACCACCATGCTACGACATATTTTACCATCACAATTACTATCTCTCTAGTGGAAACAATAAATAGGTGAGGGTACAGACATGCAAAAATAGAAATAGGTAACACTGGATATACACAGAAGAAGCATAAGAAATATCAAATATGAGCCCAACTGAAATAGAATAGAAATATCTCTGAGTATAAACTGGATCTTAAATACAATGAGTCAAATAAACAAAGTTTCATAAAAGCCCTTAACTCTAAACTAAAATACAAATCTAGAATCTAAAAATAATCAACTACATATGGAGTTCTGCAATAACTACAAGGTATAATAAGTAGCTAAATGGACAACTAAGAAGTCCTATCAACCTGCGACTCTCCGTGTGCCGGACTCGCTGCCTGAAAGAGGGGAAACAACGAGCGTCAAAGCACTAGCGAGATCATCACTACCTCTCCCCAGGGGAAGGGGAAGGAGTATATAAGAAAATAGAGTCAGTACTTACATATATCAAATCATTCATATAGTTCTCTATGAAAAACAAATAGTCAAGGAAACATACTCAAATCTCCAACATAAAGAATAAATGCATCATCTCGAATTACATCCGAGTAGCCTACTCTAATATAAGAGAATGTCAACCAAACCAAAACAAATATAACTGCCGTCCATAACGGGTGTGCTAAAATCTCAAAAGAAATACTCTACTCGCGGGTAATTTATCATGGAAGTAAAACTTACAACTGACCAAATACTTATGTGTGCATCATCTTGTGCTATAGCGATACTCCTGTAATATTCTTACTCAATCGCTCTGTGGCAATAGGGTTTATCATCTCCCTATTCCGGATACATGTAATAACGATACTATTATAATACTCTTACTCAATCGTTCTACGGTAAATAGGTTTCATCTTCCTATTTCCGGATACATATATAACAATACTATTCATATGTGTTAATCAGTTTAACTTGTGTCAAAAGTATGTCAATTTAACATAATCTAAGCATACATGCACAAATCTCGGTGTGCGTGTCCACATCTGAAGTTCACCATTATCTCAGGTGTTCAACAACTCTTAACATTGTAGTCTATCAGCACAAAGTCGAGAGAATCGCTCGAAAACCAAATAAAAATCTAAATGAAACATGCACAGCCATCATCAGACTGGCGGTCAACCGCGATGGGCTCCAGAGACTACCCAAGTCTCTGTCCTGCATACGGTCGACCGTGGCGATCGACCGTGGACACACGCGGTCGACCGTGACGGTCGACCGTGACCCAGATTTCTCGAATTTTAATATATGTCGTGTTCACGTCGTGTTTTTGTGATCTAAATATGGTAAAAACTTCATAAATCTTACATAAAAATATGTTACAACAAATAGAAATATCTGGAAACAAAATCAACATATATAACCATGATTTTATGTATTATATTTATATTCAACACCCTAAAACAATAAAAGCTCAAAACGATGAATCAAACTTCTTTCTTTAGATTAACCATGTTTTAAAATCATCTTCAAATCTTAAATACATCTGTAAAATTTGTTCTCAACCTTTTTAGTATGAAAATACCTAATCTTTATACATATAATACAAATGAGTTGTCTTTTATTCATAATCTAGTTGTTTAGGCTCTACAAAACATGTTTAAATCTCTTTAAAAATATTTTGAAAACTGGGAGGGGGGTTAGCAGAGATGATACTCACCTGAGGTTGTCGAAAAACATTTTAGAAGCAAGGTTGAAAGAGATCTCCACTTCAAAAGCCAAAACCCGAGAAAAATCCCCCTCGAAAGCCCCAATCTTCTCCAAGAAAACAAACTAGGGTTTGGGGGTTTTGGTGGCTGCTATGGTTCTTAGGAAAACTAAGAAAAACGTGAAAACTCATATATATCAGGGAAAATGAATATGAGTTTAGAAATCTGAAACCAATTCAAAATAGGAGAATGAAAATACTCTGCAGGTTTCACGGTTAACCGTGATGGTCGACCGGACTGGGATTTTCTAGTTTTTCATGAGTTTGGCCATTGTGCATGTTTTGACTCTTTTCTCTCTCATGTAAGAACTCGTTCATACTCAAAACACATGGTATTATACTCATATACCATTTAATGATATTTATCATACTAAATATCTATATATCATAATTAATCTCATATTAATATATCATTCAAAAATTATCGGGGTTTTACATTCACCCCCCCCCCCCCAAGAAGATTTCGTCCTCGAAATTCCGCAGTCGCATCACAAAGCTTAATAACTAGGAAAACACATTAAGAAGGTATATTTCATACAAAGAAAACCTTCTGCACATATCTCATAGAGTTAGCACAATGATATTTAAGGTTAACAACTTAGAATGCAAACATTCTCAACTAAATCCCTAACTAAACAAAATTGGTACGTCAAGCGAAATAATCCAAACAAGGCAACCCTCATGTATATACCATATATTTCAAATGATTAAGGATCAGGTGATAATATCCTATTCTAGTGTTAAAGATAAATATAAATGTGACTAAACAACATAGATAATGACAACTATCAAAGCATCAATATCATACCTGTCCAAACAGGTGTGAGTAGTCGCGACGAACATCCTCCTCGCGCTCCCAAGAAATCTCTTCGACTACTTGCCGGTTCCGCTGAACTTTCACTAATGAAATGACTTTATTCCTAAGCTTTTTATTCTCTCTATCAAGTATGCATACCGGAATCTCTACAGTAGCCAAGTCATCCTGAATCTCAATCTCTAGTGAATCAATCACTCTCTGCTGCTCATCATCTCACAGATGCTTCTTAAGCATCGAAATATGAAAAACATCGTGTACACTTGACATCGATGCTAGCAGGTCTAACATGTAAGAAACAGCTCCAATGCGCTCGATGATCCTGAAAGGACCAACATATCTTGGGGCAAGCTTCCCCCGTCTACCGAAACGCTGAACGCCCTTCATCGGTGACACATTCAACATAACTAAGTCTCTGACCTGAAACTCTAAAGGTCGTCTCCACTGATCTGCATAGCTCTTCTGCCGACTCTGCACTGTAAGAATACGCTCTTGAATCAATGACACCTTCTCTGTGGTCTTCTAACTAGCTCCGGACCAATCAATAAACTATCCTCTGGTTCTGCCCAACATATGGGTGATCTGCAAGGTCTCCCGTACAAAGCTTCATACGGTGCCATCCCGATGGTAGCTTGATAACTATTATTATATGCAAATTCAATTAGTGGGATGTGATCCTCCCAGCTACCCTAAAAATCCATAATGCATGCTCTCAGCATGTCCTCTAAGATCTGATTCACCCTCTCGGTCTAACCATCTGTCTGGGGGTAAAAAACGCTGCTAAATGACAACTGACTTCCAAAAGCATCCGGGAAACTCTTCCAAAAATAAGATGTGAAGACCGAGCCCCGATCTGATACAATCGTCTCTGGAACTCCATGCAATCTAACAATCTCCCGAATGAAGATCCTCGCATACATATCTGTCGTATAAGTCGTCCTCATAGGTAAGAAATGTGCGGACTTAGTCAATCTATCCACTATAACCCAAATAGAAACATTTCCTTTCTTTGATTTAGGCAACCCCACAATGAAATCCATGAAAATATCTACCCACTTTGGGTAAAGGCTGTAGGGTTCCTGTAGGTCTCTGATGTTCTGCCTTGATCTGCTGACATGTAAAACACTTAGCCACATACTCTAAAATCTCTCTGCACATACCGCTCCACCAGAAATGCCTCTTCAGATCCTTGTACATTTTCATCGTGCCTGGGTGCACTATATATCTGCTGCGATGAGCCTCATCAAAAAGTTTCCTCTTCAGTTATGGATTGTTCGGCATAACAATTCTACCCTTCATCCGAAGGACTCCATCTATCCCTATAGTCCAATCATCTTTGGACTCTTTGGGAATCTCCCCCTTATGGGTTTGAATCCAAGAATCCTCTATCTGAGCTTCGACCACTCTATCTCTCTAAGATGGCTGTATAGATAAAACTCCTAAAAACACACGGCTCCCGCCTATCTCTGGCCTGAAATCAAAATGGCCGAGGGTATTAAGATCCCAATGTAGTGAACACCTCAAAGCTACTAGTTCACGACGATGCTTCCTGCTTAATGCATTTACTAGTTCACGACGATCCCAATCAAGTACGGCTTCTACCTTAGTCGGATCTACTGTAATGCCCTCCCGGCTGATGACATGGCCTAAAAATCTGACATCTGATAACCAGAATTTACACATGCTAAATTTAGCATACAACTGGTGCTCTCTCAATACTTGCAATGCTAACGTCAAATGATGCTCGTGCTCGGCCTCCAACCTCGAATAGATAAGAATATTGTCGATGAAAACTATCACGAACTGGTCCAAATAAGGCCGAAAAACCTGATTCATCAAATCCATGAATACTGCGGGTGCATTAGTCAGCCCAAATAGCATGACAAGAAACTCGAAAGACCCATATCGAGTCAAGAAAGCGGTCTTAGGAATATCCATCACTCGAACTCGTAACTGATGATAACCAGAACAAAGATCTATCTTCGAGAAACACTGTGCTCCCTGTAACTGGTCGAACAAGTCATCAATCCTCAGTAATGGGTACCTGTTACGGACAGTGACCTTGTTCAACTCGTGATAATCTATACATAATCGCATACTCATGTCCTTCTTCTTCACAAAGAGGACCGGTGCTCCCCACGGAGAATGACTCTATCGAATGAAGCCCTGAGACAACAAATCATCTATATGGATCTGTAGCTCCCTCATCTCAGCAGGCACCATACGGTAAGGAGCTTGGGAAATCGGTACGGTGCCTAGTTGTAGCTCTATGCAAAACTTGACCTCTCTCACTGGAGGTAATCCTGGTATGTCCTGGAAGACATCCTGGTACTCTGAGACTACTCGCATCTCACTCAAATCTGCGCCCCGATCCCGCGATATCACCTCCTCTACGTATGCCAAAAATGACTCCACAAACTGGTTGCCTCTGGAGGTTGCTATCACTAACCCTGATCCATCATATGCTCACAAACTGACTGTTTTCGCACAACAGTCGATTCTCACATTGTAGGAAGATAGCTAATCTATACCAAGAATCATATCGAATTCAGACATATGCATCATGATCAAATCAATCGCGAACTGAGAATCATCCAAGCTGTCACGCCCCGCTTTCCAAAATACAAGGGAACCGGAACGTGAACAAGCCCGCGACGTATTAGATTGAGAAGAAATATACACTACCATTTTTTTTCTCTTTTTCTTTTCTTCTCAATCTAATACGCTAAGCGTCTAGAAATAAATACAATACGAAGTCACAGGTCCCCGGTCTCAATAGCAAGAATATAAAGACACCTCAGAATAAGGAATAGACATATCATCAACAGTAAATCATCCCAGACATAAAATATACCGGTCAAACATACTCTTATTACAAAACAGTCCAACTAGAAAATAAGAAATACATAGTCCATAAAGAAAGTACTGTTAAAATACTAAATACATCATCAACTAGAGAAAAGTACGGTAAAAAGGTTTTAATGTTCATCAGCTACTACAGAGGAAAACTATTGGGCTTCAGCTTATTCTTCTATTCCACCTGCAAGGCGCTCCTACTGAGAATCCTCTGG
>BQKN01000714.1:128442-141141 GCA_022839385.1 Asparagus kiusianus | reverse complement strand
AAATAGTTTAAAATTCATAAAGCATGCAAATGCAAGTAAAATTCTAATAGATTCTAAACGAGCAACTGGTGCATAGGTTTTATCATAGTCAATACCTTCTTCTTGATTATAACCTTGTGTAACTAATCTAGCTTTATTTCTAACAACTTGACCGGTTTCATCTAATTTGTTTCTAAAATCCATTTTGTTCCAATAATGGATTTATTTTGAGGTCAAGGTATAAGATCCCAAACATTATTTCTTATAAATTAATTTAATTCATCTTGCATGGCAATTATCCAAAAATCATCAAATAAAGCTTCTTTTATATTTTTAGGTTCAATTATAGATATAAAAACTGAATGATCAATTAAATTAAAATGTGATCTTGTAGTGACTTTATCCGAAATATTTCCTATAACTAAATCATGTGGATAATGTTTAACTTCTACAAAATCTTTAGGTAAATTATTTTGTAAATTATCATCTTTTGAAATATCTAACATTGGAGTATCATGAATAGTATCAACTATATCATCATCATTATTTAAAATACTGGGTGGTTTTGAAAAATTCTCATCAAAAGAAACAAGCATAGATTCTTCAATGACTAATGTTATTTTGTTATATATTCCATATGCTTTACTATGATTTGAATATCCAACAAAAATTCATTCATCAGATTTTGAATCAAATTTGTCCAAATTATCTTCTGTATTCAAAATAAAATATTTACAACCAAAAATTTTAAAATAAGAAACTTTAGGAATTTTACCACAAAATAATTCATAAGGTGTTTTCTTTAGAATATGTCTTAATAAAATTCTATTTTGAACATAACATGCTGGAGATACAGCTTCTGCCCAAAAATATTTTGGTAAATTACTATCACATAACATTATTCTAGGCTTTCTAGCACATTCTTGTAAAGTTCTATTCTTGCTTTCTACAACTCCATTTTGAGGAGCCACTCGAGGAAAAGAAAAAGTATGAGAAATACCATTTTTATCACAAAAATTTATAAAAAGTTCATTTTCAAATTCTCCTCCATGACCACTACGAATAGTAATAATAAAAAGAGACTTTTGTTTTTGAATTCTTTTACAGAAGATAGAAAATTCATTAAAAACACCATTTTTATGTTTAAGAAATATTACCCATGTAAATCTTAAAAAATCATCAACAAGAACAAATGCATATCTACTTCCATTTAATGAAGCTACTCTAGATGGACCAAAAAGGTCAATATGGATTAATTCTAGTTGTTTACGTGTAGAAACTGTATCTTTAGATTTGAAAGATGATTTATGCATTTTATCTTGTTGACACGCATCACAAAAATTATCTTTATAAGAAATCTTAGGTAAACCTTTAACAAAATCATTCATAGATATTTTAGAAATATGTTTAAAATTGACATGACCAAAACGTTTATGCCATAAAATAGAATCATTAGAAGATGTAAAAAGACAATATTCATTTGAAATGTTATTCATAGATAAAACATATATATTATTTTTCCTATGTCCTTTAAAAAGAATAGTAATCATATCAATATCATAAATAAAGCAAGATTCTTTTTCAAAAATAATTTTAAAATCTTTATCACAAAGTTGACTTATACTAAGTAAATTATGTTTAAGACCATCAACTAATAAAACATTATCAATAATAGGTTTATTTGGATTACCAACCATACCAATACCAATGATTTTTCCTTTGTTGTTATCTCCAAAAGTGACGGTGCCATCATCTTTATTTTTGCAAGATGATAATAATTGAATATTTCCAGTTATATGTTTAGAACAACCGCTATCCAAAAGCCACATGTTTTTCTTAGGTACCTGAAAAAATAAACATTTATAATTTTGATACCCATGCTATGTTGGGTCCATGAAATTAACCTTTAGGAAACTAAACTCGTGAAGAATTTAATTTGCCTAAATAGTTATTTTATAAACAAACATTTTTAATAAAGTTAGAAATATAACACTTTTTTTTAAAGAACTTAATTCCTTAGGAATTCAAATAGATAAATATTTTGATTTCTTTTCACATAAATCATTTTTTTAACATTATGTTCATGTAACTTACTGATTAGTTTTACAAAATAGTTTTCTTAGAAATATTATTATTAACACGAAAACCCAAACCTTTTGTCTTTTGAGATTCTTTTTGAAATGAAAGTAAACTCTTAAGATTTTCTTTACCTTTATTGAATTTACTAACATTGAAACATATATCGTCATATTTTAATTTAATAGAAGAAATATCTTTATCTAAACTATTAATATGAATTTTTAAACCATTGCATTCTGATTTTAGATAAACATTCTCATTTGACAAAACATGATTTTCTTTAAGTAATGATTCATTTTCCTCTTTTAATTCAATTATTTGAGAATTAACAGAAGTGGAAGAATTAAAATCAGAAACTTCTTCAAATAATCTTTTATTTTTACATTTAAGAAAATTATGTGAAGCCTTTAATCTCAAAAAAGTTTCATATAATTCATTGAAAGCATCTAAAAATTCTTCATTATCACTTATTTCATCTTGTGCCATAAAGCACATATGAGCACTTTCCTTTTCTTCACTTTCTTCATCGGAAGAAGAAGAATCATCACTTTTCGTCCCATGTAGCCGCCAAGGCCTTCCTTTGCTTGTTGTTTTGAATATTGTTGAAATTATTGAAGTAATTTGACTTTTGTTTACTTGTCATCAATGGGCAATCTTTCTTCATATGCCCTGGTTTATTACACTTGAAACAAAGTAAGTTATTTGAATTTGAACTTTTTGATTTGTAGTTACCTTGTTTTATAAATTTTCAAAATTTGCGTGCAAACATGCTCATTTCTTCATCATCATCCGAATCTTCTTTATCGGAAGTAGTATTGAATGCAAGCACTTTCTTGTTCTTTATTTCATCATCATTCTTTCTATCTTCAATTTGAACTTCATAAGCTATGAGGTTTCTGATAAGGTTCTCAACAGTAAGAATTGACAAATCATTTGCTTCTTCGATTGCGGTAACCTTCTTTTCCCATTATGGAGTAAGTGATCAGAGTATTTTTCTTACCATCTCCACTTGAGTATATGTTTTTCCAAGACCAATAAGAGAATTTGTGATGTCGGTGAATCTTGTGAACATTTCTCCAATTGTCTTGTTTTCCTTCATCTTAAATAATTTGAATCTGTGTACAAGAACAGAAATTTTAGATTCTTTAACCTTATTTGTACCTTAATGAGTTACCTCGAGTGTGTGCCAAATATCATATGCAGATGTGGCTGTTGACACCCTATTAAACTTGTTCTTGTCAAGTGCACAGAACAAAACGTTCATTGTTTTAGAATCCAAATTTGTATTATTTCTTTGTGAAGTAGTCCATTCTGAAAATGGAGTTTTTGGCTTCTCATATTTTGTTTCCATAATGTTTCAAAGTTCGTAACCAATTGATTGAAGGTAAATCTTTATTCGGTACTTCCAATAGTTGTAGTTCAATCCATCGAACATTGATGGATGATTTGTAGAATGACCTTCTTTGAATTGTGATGTATTTGTTGATGCCATCTTTCACCTTGTCCTGATACCAAATGTAGGATCTGAAATAGATACACTAGAATACTAGAGGGGGGTAAATAGTATTCTTTTAAAATTTATGCAAAGTAGATAATAAATTACAATAAAGAATGGTAATAATCTCAGAAAATCATAATCACAAACAATAGATTTTATACTGGTTCCACCAATCCGGTGTACATCTAGTCCCCAAGCAAATCATGCTTGAGATTTTCACTATAATTTTGAACCAAGTACAAAATTAAAATTAAAATTGACCAATTTGCAAGTCCCTGTTAATTGCAACACTAATTGACAGCACCTTGCTAATTTCACACCAATCTCTAGACTACGAGATCAACCTCGAATCAATGTACAAATCTCCTATAAGCCTTGATAAGTTTGTGATGTGCAACAGTGGTTTATAGACTCTTTTGTTCTCTGAATTCTTTTCAAAAAATTGTATAAATGAAGATGAACAACTTTTGTTTCAGAATTTTGTTTTTCTCAATACTCAAGTAAAAATCAGATTTTCATTCACTTTATATTTCATGTGTTAAAATTCTAAACTTCTAACCTATTTATATCCCTTAAAAAGACATATTTTTGAACTCATTAAATGGATATAAACGGCTAAAAACTGTTTCAAATTCAAACATGAAACGTTCAGAAAAACTGTCTTAGTAGTCGACTATAATGTTCAGTAGTCGACTACTCTGTAGAATAGAAAGTCTGAACATTAAAATTCAAAGCTGAGTAGTCGACTATGAGTAGTCAACTACTTTGTAAAACAAATGTTCTGTAATATAAATTTTAAAGCTCAGTAGTCGACTAAAGTTAGTTGTAGTCGACTACACTGTAAAACAATAGTTCTATAAATCAAAATTCAAATCTGAGTAGTCAACTATAATTCTCAGTCATTGACTACGCTGTAGTTTTACAAAAACTTATATTTTGTTCTTTAACTTCAGTAGTCGACTACAAAGCTAATTAGTCGACTATTAAGAGATAAAAATATAATGTATGAAATATTTTTAGACTCGATAATTAACTAAATACTCTAATGGTTAATGTAGGGGATTTCTATTGTTAACCAACACATTAAGCATGTGTTAATATGTTCTAATCTCTATGTGTGTGTATGTGTGAGTGATCAAGGCTTGTACAATATTTTTAAGTAAAGAAAATGTATAAAAAATTACTTTGATACATAAGCTCTTCATCTTCTTTACTTCATGATGCCTTCAACACATATTGCACTTGTTCATGTTGAAATCTGTATTGAAATGTTAGTGCACTATAATACACATAGTGATTCTATAAGGACCGTAAAATTTCGATATGAGTTAAAATAATTTTTTAGTATTTTAAATATTTAATTATAATTTTTAAAAGAGTATTTATATTTTTCTCGAATTTCTACAATTTTTTAGGATTTAAAGTCTAAGTTTTATATTTATTTAAATGATTTAAATATTTACAAATTTATTTAGTGCAGTAAAAGTTTCTGGAATTTATCTGTTGTGTTACCGATACTATTACGTATCATTTTAAATAATACGTGGTATTATTATTATTATGTATATTTTTGTATAATACGTTGTATTATTAATTACGTATTATTTGTATAATTTCTTGTTTTATTTCTACTGTTGCGTATTATCAGTTGTATTAGTACAACTAATACGTTTTACCGTGTATATAATTATCCCATAATTGTTTAATTTTAAATGTAAGTAAATATATTTTATTTATTAATTATTTCCGTTTAATTGTACAATATGGGTATATTTCGACTATTTCGTATCAACTGTTGTAATAGCACAACGGGTACGTTTTTATTTGTAAGTAATTATTCTGTAATTAGTTTAATTTTTAAATACCCATAACTATTTATTTTAATTATTTTCATTTTAAACCCTAACCCTACACTATATATTTAAATGTTAAACCCTCTCTCTCTCTCTCCTCTCTCTTCCCTGTGTTTCAACGCCGCCGCCAACATCTCATCTCTCTCTCCCTCTCGTTCTCCTCCGACAAACACCGCCAACCACCGCGAACTCCGTCACCAAGCCGCTGCTTCCACCCGACCACGTCCGCCGCCTTGGGCATCTCCGACGATCCCCGACCTTCGGCCTCCGCCTCCCCGAACCCACCGCCGTTGCACTCGCCGCCTCATACGCCCAGCTCACAGCTGGCCCCTCCTTGAACCCAACCAGTCACTGCCAGAGCTCCGACCACCACCGCTTGAGCCGCCATCGCCCCTCACAGCCACCCCCGTTGCCTCCCTCGACCCCGATAGCCTAGATCCGCCCCAACTCGCCCGCGCCTCGAGCACCGCCAACCTCCAGCCACTGTCCGATCACCCCAGCGCCGATCTGACCTCCTGTAGCCCCGCTCGAAAGCCACCGCCGGCTACTGCCTTCTCCCCTACTCCTCCCCGCTCCATCTCCCCCAGGCCACCCTCAGCCTCCGCCTTGCCTTCGCTGACCTCATGCCACGCCACCCTCTGCTCCTCCCTTGCCGCTGACTCACCTCCAACTCTGACCAGCAGCCACAACCCTGACCACCTCAGATCTACCGCCCCCTGTACCTTCACCGTCGAACTCACCCGCCGTCAGCCCCGACCCAAGCTCACCGCTGCTCGACGCCGACCCGAGTTCGCCGTCGCGCTCCTTCGCGTCAGATCCGACCCGCGCCGTCAGCGTCGATTCGTTCGACAAAACCCCGAGGCAAGATCCCGCTTTCCTTGACTTGTATTTCTATTATATCTGTTATAAATTGATCGCGTAGAATAGACTGTGATTCATTATAACTTGTGTGGGATTGTTGACGAACGATACTATACGATATTGATTTCTGTTGTAGTGATATTCATGAAGAGGAGTATGATAGGTATTTTGAGCCGTATGTGACGAAAGGATATTTTGGCAATTAGATTTTGAATAATTATGATATGTTTTTGGAAGAAAGAATAATTTCTAAGGATTATTTTGAATCATTATAGAAATAAATAAGTTAAAAGAAATATTTTGGAAAAATGATTATTTTGAATTATTAAGAAATAAATTTTAAGGATTTATTTCTGTAAAGGATTATTCTGAATTAATAAATTAATGTCCTGAAAAGATTAGTTTAGAATTAAAAGGATTAATTGATTTTATTATATATATATTATTTCATTATATTATAATATGCGAATGTTACCTATGTTTGCCACATATTACAATGATACCGACACGTTGACACTCTTATTTATACTCATAGTATTTAGCTTGTTCGATACCGTAACATGATTAGTTATAGTGTATATTGTGATTTCTTGTGTGAGATTGCTTGACATGAATAGTTGTATGGAACTTGTCGTTTTATCACCTAGTTGTTATCCAATAGGAGAGACTGTACATGAAGACGACTCCTGTTAAAAGTATGATTTATAAGCGTGCTTTCAAGGCATGGTTGTACCCTTGATATCGATATCCCGGTATGAGGTTTCCTTGATTATTACTATTATAGCATTGACTAGACGATGCACTCTTGATCGGACATGTTATGAGTCACAGTTGTTTTCATAGTTTTTACAGAAGTCGTTCCACGGTTACTCTGTGGTTAGTTCACGATATTTCATGTACAGTTACTTAATTAAACTGACAAACATGAGGATATAAAGGGGAATTGGACGAAGAATATAACATTTATATAAACGGGCACATCGCTTTCTTGTTATCGTGATATCGTGAGTGTTATGTACATGGGCCAGAGGGCCAATACTTGACTTGAAGGCGACCCCCGGACGACTTTACGTGGACCCGATTATATATGTGAAAATATTCTTCCCCGATTCAAATAACATGTAAAACAAGAATAATATGCTTGCGGGACTTCTGGTGGACTTTGTTGGTTTTATGAGGTGTAGACTAGTTGTATTTCTGTTCATACTTAGATCGGGATTAATAATTAATTATCTATAATTTGAGACATAAGGTATATACATGAGGGTTTCCTTGTTTGGATTATTTCGCTCGACGTACTACGTCTCAAGTTATAGGTATTTAAGTATTAATTCCATCTAGTTGTGTGATTTGGATACTTGGATGATTACCCTGTTGGCTAGCTGCGTGATCTTGACAATGGATGGTTTTCTTAGATTCTTCTGATGATTTTATTCCAGTGATAGATTGTATTTAGATTTTTAGTAATTCATTTGCATGTTATTATTATTATCACTGTTTTTGCTTTGGTCGTTCGATCGTTCCTATTTCTTTCTGTGGGATCTTGCCGTGTGTCACACACACGCTGACGTACACCTGTTTTTCTCTGGTGTACGTCAGATTTAGGAGACAGGCAGCCTTAGTTCGGAATCGTACAGGAGCCAGATGATTCTCAGCCGGGTGCCTTGCAGAAGGAGTAGAAGAACCAGCTGAAGCGTAGTGGTTTTCTTAGTATTAGTAGTTGGACATTAAAACTCTTTTACCGTACTTTTCTTTAGTTGATGTTGGATTTAGTATTTTAACAGTATTTTCTTTATGGACTATGTATTTCTTATTTCCTAATTGGACTATTTTGTAATAAGGGTATGTTGGACCCATATTTTCATGTCTGGGATGATTTACTATTGATGATATGTCTATTTCTTATTCTGGATTGTCATTATATTCTTGCTATGTGTAATCGGGGACCTGTGGCTTCGTATATTATATTTTTGACGCTTAGCATATTGGATTGAGAAGAAAAGAAAAAAAAATGATAGTGTATATCTCTTCTCAATCTAATACGTCGCGGGCTTGTTCACGTTCCGATTCTCGGTATTTTGGGAAGCGGGGCGTGACAGATTCATGTTATGAATAAATTGTTATCATCAAAATTATATTATGGTGACATGATATCCAACAATAACATCGCTTAGATCATCCTCTTTGAGCCAGAAGGCTTCAAAGAGAAAGGGGGTGAGGAGTAGAAAAATATAACATAATAGGATGATGATCAGAAACAGAGAAATCCAAGTGGTGTACCTCAATAGTGGGAAATACGTCACGCCAACCAGAGTCAGCTATCATCCTGTCCAAGCGCTCTTGGATATGAGATGTACTAGTCTGACAATTATTCCAAATGAAGGTGTGTCCGCTATACCCCAGATCAAGTAGCTCACAATGCAGCAGAACATTCTAGAAATCTAGCATTCTCGAAACATGCGCCTGTCTACCACCTAACTTCTCCCCTGGGCTCGTGATGGCATTAAAATCACCTCCATATAACCATGGCTCAGAGGAAAGACTCCTCGATCGTCTGAACAAATCCCAGGACTGGTATTGTAAGTGTTTCAAAGAATGGCCATAAAACCCGGTGAATCACCAGTTCCTTCCCGCTGAGTCAACAACTGATGCGTCAATGTGCCCCAGAGAAAAGAATGAATAGTCACATCCATTTCATCACCCTATAGTAACATGAGTCCATCACTTCTACCTCGACTATCCACCACAAAGCAATTCTAGAAACCCAACTCAGATGTCATTATCTGCGCCCACCTACCATAAAGTCTAGTCTCCGAAAGAAATACTAGACTTAAGGAATGAGTCCGCATCAATCTGCGAAAAGCAGTTAATGTTTTAGGGTTCCCCAGTCCCTAAATGTTCCAACAAAAGCAATTCATGGCTCCTGGCACCCCTGGTCATCAGGGTGCGCCTCAACAAGAGTAGAATCTGGACTGTAAATCACTAATCATGCCCTCTTCTCATGTACATCCGGAGGATCCTTTTGAGAATCTTCCTTGCGTTTGCCTCCTTTCTCTTTCTGTTTGGAGCCATGCTGCCTAGACCCTCTAGCAAGCCTCTTTCAGGTCGATATAGCCTACTTTCCGGAGGTGGATGTGGAAACTGTAACATCATGAAAATCAGAGCTAAGACCGGTATCCATGGACAAGGGTACAAGAGGGGTTTCACACCTCACTGTGACTGGAATGATATGTAGTGGAGCACTACCACGTGAATCATCATCCTGAGTATCATCTGAGACCACCCAAGAAGATCGTTGTTTCTGTCCCTTACGGTCTGCTTCAGTTGCTCCAGAAGATCGAGTCTCAAAGGCCTTGAAAGATGGAGGGGGTTCTCTGAGCTAAGAACCATACCTGCTTTATGATGTGATAAAAATACCATCGATTTATACACTTCATTTGTCACACTCAGCAGCTTTGTGGCCAATAATGCCACATGAAAAGCAAAGGTCAGGAAGTCTCTCATAGGTGAGGAAGAGCTTCTCAATCTCCCCGGTCTCTTCAAAGAAAACATGTATGCCTCTTTTTAGAGGCTTAGTGATATCCATGAGAATTCTCAGCCACATCTTGTTATCCCGCAAATCAATTCGTTTAAGTTCTCCTATAAGCGAGCCATAGACTCTGGCGCACCTCTCGTTCATTGCAGCTAGTGGTACATTCTTGTCATTTATCCAAAATAATGTTAAAGAGAAATCCATAGAAGTTAGGGCATCGACCCCACAAGGAACAATCAAATTGAGCAAGTTCCTTTCAAAGTACCATGACCTACCATCAAGCACTTTCTCCCTATCTGCATTGGAATCGAATCTGAAAAGGAAAGTATTCCTTCTACTGTAATGTTCCACCTGGAAGGGGGCATCTACAATCCATACCTTCCTAAGGATACGCTCAAGACCATCTCTATTAGCAATCTTCCTACCAAAAACCTTCCCCAAGAGACAATTGTTAAGGGAAGGCGAATCTGTCCGATCCTTAGTTGACAGAAAAACATGGCCATCTTCGTCGTCTAAGCTGCATTTGGCTCAATGCTTGGTCAGCTCATCATCATCAATTCTCGCCATGTTCCAAATTGATTTGGAGCCGAGAGGTTGCTTGAAACGGTGATGTCGTTAATATGAGACCGATAGACGGTCTTAAAATGACAATATCGTTAATTTGAGTCTGAGAGATGGCTTAAATGGCGATGCCGTTAATTGGAGACTGAAAGGCGGCACTGAAACGGCGATATCATTAATTGAATATGAAACGACGGTGTCGTTAATTAAATATGAAACAACGATGTCGTTAAATAAATATAAAACAGCGATGTGTTAATTAGTTATGAAACAGCGATGCCATTCGTGTGAGCCGAGAGACAGCTACCTCGGAGGCCGAGGTGTGAGAAACCCCGAAGACTACCATGAGGGTTGGGGACGAGACTCAGATCTCACCAAATAATTCGCCGCAAAACTATCGGAGTGAGATAGGAAGGGTCGTGTCTCACAAAGATTGTAGAAACCGGCCAGAGAAAAAAAATAAAAAGAGACGGTCGTACCGATGGAGATCCGTCACGAGGGAGGGGGAGAGAAGCGTTACGCGCTTCCAGAGAGGAAAAGGAACGAACTGAGATTTAGGGTTTTCAAAACCCTAGAGAGGGGGCGGCTACAAGAGAGAGCCGACTAAAAACTAGGGTTTTCAAAACCCTAGAGAGGACGGCTACGAAAGAGAGCCGACTGTAGTTTTCTTTTTCTATTGCTGTAATAAATGATACTTTTAGTATATTACTCTAAAACTTAAAGCAAGACTCTAAATAATTTTATTACTCTAAATAATTTTATTTTCCCACTCGCAACCGCTGGGATCACGCCGCTTTTAATGTATCCCCATTATTCATTATAAAAAACTAATGTCTCATTTTCTCTCTTTAACTAAGATTTCTTCATTGCCTTTCCAACTTAGTTCAAAATTGGTGAGATCATGCCACTTTTAATACATCCCCATTATTCATAAAAAAGTGCTGATGTCTCATTTTCTCTCTTTAACTAAGATATTTTCTTTGCCTTTCCAACGTAGATCAAAATTGCACAGTCTATTACTCTTGCATCCTGAATCAGGTAGCCATGGAGTTCTCGCATTAATTTTAAACTAATTGCAAGTTTATGTTGTAATCAATACTTCCTATTCTTTACATTATTCGTTCTTCATCGAAGAATCCCTAGGTAACTCTTTAATTTTAGCACGTGATCTTTCCGATTGTCTTTATAACATGATTTTTCATTCAACGTCAACTGTGATATATGCGTAGATCTAGTTATTTCTATTATAGGTCAACTTAAAACATGATTAAAACTAAAAGTACGTTGTTTTAACATCAAGTCACTGATACACAGAAAATTACTACTAATGTCGATAATCGAGCAAATAATTTAAAAAAAAATCAAAGCACTGACACACAGAAAATTCCTACTAGTGTTGAAGGTAGAAAAAACCGACATGGAAACTTTGACCAATGTCGAAGATCATGCAAAAAAGGATCATGCAAAAAAGGGGCTGCATCCCATGGTACTTAATGGCTGACTTAGGGCCTGTTTGATTCGTTTTCTAGATATAGGGAAAGACAATTCCATGTAAAGAAACTTAAGTTTTGAGTTTTTTAAACTTTTTCAAGAAATAGATTGTTTTGATTTGGTTCGCATGTAAAATATGGTGCGAAAGTAATGTACTTACTTTTCTTGTGTTTTGTTTGAATGTAAAAAAAGAAAAACTTTTGTTGATTTGACTTTTCTCATTTTTCTTGTGTTTGGTCGGTTTTAAAGTGGGTAGGAAAAAGTGTTTATGTTTAACATAGTAAAATGTGACGCCCCTGGGTTCACACAAGGCTGCAGTCCAAGGTGAAACCAAGAATGCCAAACCTGCCATGCACCACACCGTGCAATAACATGTTTCACCATCACAATTACTATCTCTCTAGTAGAATCAAATAACATGTGTAGGTACAAAGAAAGTAAAAGATAATACAAGAGTCAACTGATGAAATAATGGAGATCAAATTAATATTTCATCATCTAACATACTGAAGTATAAGTCAATGTCTGAAATAAATAACTGGAACTTCTCAAAAAGTCTCAAATACAAATGTCTGAATAAAAGGAAATAAGACACACAGCCTTTACAACTTCTAGAATAAACTCTTAAAATGTCTAAAGAAAAGCCTACAGTGGAGCTCAAAAGTATAATACAACTATAATAGAATGACTGAAGCTAGAGTGCCTCGCCATCAACCTGCGACTCTCCAGGCTCCTGGCTCGTTACCTGAAAGGTGGAGGGACAACGAGCGTCAAAGCGCTAGCGAGCAACATCCAACATCACAACCAACCCCAAGGGAAAAAGGGCTCGTTGTATACAGAAAAAA
>BQKN01000714.1:106171-128042 GCA_022839385.1 Asparagus kiusianus | reverse complement strand
CATGTATATACCATGTAGCTCAGATTGTAAGTACATATGTATAAGAGGATTTTAGTATTTAGGAAGTTATAACATGAGCATGGGTACGTCGAGCGAGATAATCCAAACAAGGAAACCCTCATGTATATACCTTGTATCTCAAATTGTATATCCCTAAATACCAAACCCAAAATCTAATACAAGAAATATTTAATAAAAGAAGGCAAACTCATCTCAGACTTACTTACGGTGTCGTGTCACAACTCGTATAAATGTTGTATGTACATTGTGAGGATTTGTGAGAGTTGTCGGTTGACTTGATAACCGAGTGTGTAGAGTTTTCGGTTAGCTAGAAAACCAAGTGTGTAGAGAAGTTGTTATGGGTTTCAAACAGCTGATTTTCTATAAAAACCTATCTTCTTCTTCTTCCTCATTGTCCCAGCTCTTTCAAATATTTTCAGAGAATGTTTTCACAGAGCAAAATTTTCAAACCTGTTTCCTTCTGAGTTTTTTTGTGTTTCACATCCCAGCTTCAGTGTTATCTTCTCTTTACCATAGGGACATTGTAAAGAGAGGGTTCTTACACCATTTCTACTATTTTGAGAGCTTGATCTTGGGTAGATCAATTGTGTGGGAGTGTGATCTAGTGAGATCAATTGTGTAGTGTGAGATCGTGAGAGGATCGCTGTATAGACGAAGTGGATTTCTCCTCGAGAGTGGGGAGCGGGGACGTAGGTCAGCGGACCGAACCTCGTTAACACATCGTGCGTCACAGGATAACGATTCCTAACCCTATCTCCTCTATTTTGATTGCATTTGGATATTGTGTTTTGCTTGTCTTAATTTTATTGCATAATTATAGCCTCGTGACCCTAATCACCCCCCTCTAGGGTCCAACAATTGGTATCAGAGCTTGGTCTCTATATTAGTTTTTAGTTTAACCGCCTTAGAGAAAAGATCAAATGGAGGCTTCTTTGAATATGCATATGCTTGAGGGACAATCCACCTCTAGACCCCCGCTTTTCACCGGTAGTAATTTTGCCTATTGGAAAGCTAGAATGAGAATTTATCTCCGTTGCATTGACCTAGACATAATGGACATCATTGATAAGAAGTATGGTGAAAAAGCTAAAGTTAGTGCTATGACCGATGGAGAAAGGCACCAAGCCAATCTTAATGCTAAGGCCATGAACGCCTTAATTTGTGGTCTTTCCCCCAATGAATACAATAGAGTTTCCACGTGTGCAACCGTATACGAAATTTGGGTAAAATTATGTATCACACATGAAGGAACCCCCCAAGTTAAGGAATCTAAGATTAGTGGGGTTATGCATGATTATGAGCTATTTAAAATGCTTCCTAATGAATCCATTGATGCTATGTTTTCCCACTTTACTAATATCATCAATGAATTGCATGGTCTTGACAAGCAATTGTCTATTCAAGAGATGAACTACAAGATACTTCGTTCTTTGACTCCGGCGTGGGAGTCCAAAGCTACGGCCATAGAGGAAGCTCATGACCTTACTACTCTAGCTCTCGATAGTCTCATAGGTAAGCTCAAGGTTCATGAGAAGAAGCTCAAGGGAAAGGAGAAGGAGGAAGTGCCCCACGGGAAGTTGAGGAGCCATCACCAAAATCGAAGACCATAGCTCTCAAAGGAGCTAGTGATAACTCCTCCTCGTCATCGGATAGTGAAGTTAATTTTTCTAAAGAAGTAGCTCATTTCTCTAGAAGAATCTCTAGACTCATAAAAATGAATAAGAAGTTTAATCCCCGTTCTAACAACAAATTTTCTTCACGTGTAGAAAAATGTTTTGAATGCAATGAATCGGGCCATATCACTAAGGATTGCCCAAGGCTCAAGGAGAAGTACATGAAGTATAAAAAGAAGAAGGCTATGTATGCCGAATGGGAGGAATCTGAACCTAGTGATTCGGATAGTAACGAAGAAGGAGCTAAACTTGCTCTTCATGATCCCAACATTTGTTTCATGGCCCTTGAACAAGAGGTAATATCCAAAACCGAAAGTGAATCGTTCTACATGCAATGTGATATAGCTACGGCTTTAGAAGAATTGAACTTCGAATTTAAAAGAATGTCAAAAGAATTCTCTTCTTTTAAAAGTTGCATGCTTCTTGTGATATTAAGCTAGAACAATTACAAACCTCTCTTGCATTAAAAGATAAATTGATAGGAGATCTTGATTTTGAAAACAAGCAATTAAGATCTAAGATTGAAAGACTTGAAATTGAAAGTAGTAGGATTAGACCCACTCATGCTTATGCTAATTATCGTCATCATGGTAGAAATAGATTTCATAGATCTCATGCTCATACACACAAGAGAAATTTTGTGTAGACATATTGTATGAAACATGGACACATTTCTACTCATTGTAGGATTAAAGACAACCAAGATTTTTGTGGAATGATATGGGTACCCAAAGGTACCAAGACTACTAACCACCAAGGACCCAAGATTTGGGTGCCTAAAGTTACTACATCTTCATCTTCATCTCGTGTAGGGAACATCACGGCAACGACGTAAGGAGATGTGGTACCTTGATAGTGGTTGCTCACATCATATGATGGGCAATAAAGAACTATTCGCAACCCTATCAAGGATTGAAGGAGGTAGTGTCTCCTTCGGTGGTGGTAAGAAAGGTGAAATCGTTGGTATTGGCTCTATTGGTAAGAAACCCCCACCCGTTATAGAAGATGTTTATTTGGTAAATGGGTTGAATCATAATCTTCTTAGCATTAGCCAATTGAGTGATAAAGGTTTTGATATTTCCTTTAAACCGGACAAATGCTTTATTAGTAGAAATGGAAAAATTGTTTTTATTGCTAATCGCAAATCTAATGTGTACATTTTTGAGATGAATGAATTAGTGAATCAAGTGTGAAGTGCCTTGCGGCAATTGATGAAAACCCTTGGATTTGGCATAAGAGACTTGGACATGCAAACATGGAATTGGTATCAAAATTGTCCAAGAGAAATCTTGTAAAAGGGTTACCTAACTTGCACTTCATCAAAGATACTATATATGAAGATTGTGCCAAAGGTAAACAAACAAAATCTTCCTCTAAATCCATCAATGAGGTATCAACTTCTAAACATTTGCAATTACTTCATCTTGATTTATTTGGTCCTATGTGTGTTACCTCTCTTGGAGGCAAACACTATGTATTTGTGATTATTGATGATTTTTCTCGTTTTACATGGACAATATTTCTTACAAAGAAAAATGATTGTTTTGAAGAATTTTCTAATCATGTCAAAAGAATTGAAAATGAAAAAGATTTGAAAGTTATTAAGATAAGAAGTGATCATGGTGGTGAATTTCAAAATGATTTTTTCTATGAATTCTGTGCTCATCATGGTATAACTCACATGTTTTCCGCTCCTAGAACACCACAACAAAATGGTGTTGTTGAACAGAAAAATCGCACCATACAAGAGATGGTACGCACTATGCTAAATTCTTTTGATTTGCCAAAATATTTTTGGGCGGAAGCCGCCAATACGGCTTGCCATGTTTTAAATCGTGTTTTAATTAGACCAAAGCTTAAGAAAACTCCTTATGAACTATTTTATGGAAAAACTCCTTTTATTGGTTATTTTCGTATCTTTGGTTGCAAATGTTTTATCTTGAATACAAAAGATCATCATGATAAATTTAATTCTAAAATTGATGTTGGCATTTTCTTAGGTTATGCACCTCGAAGTAAGGCTTATAGGGTCTTCAACAAACGAACTCTCGTTGTTGAAGAATCTATAAACGTTACTTTTGATGAGACAAATGTTGGCTCTCAAGTTGTTTTATCTAGGAAAGATGATGATGATGATGTTGAGGGATGATTGGACTTTTTACAAATCAATGATTCACCCTCTATAGAAGCACAAAAGGATGTGGATAGCTCCAATACTCATAAACAAGTTGAACTTCCTAAAGCTTGGAAATTCGCATCAAACCATCCAAAGGAACAAATAATTGGGAGCCCTTCACAAGGAGTTGTTACTCGCTCAAAAGCTTTGAGTGAGTGTGGTAATGTTGCTTTCTTATCTCAATTAGAGCCTAAAAAGATTAATGATGCTTTAAATGATGATTTTTGGGTTTTAGCTATGCATGAGGAACTAAACAATTTTAAAAGAAATGATGTTTGGAAACTAGTTCCTAGACCTAACAATGCTAGTGTTATTGGAACAAAATGGGTTTTTAAAAACAAACTTGATGAACATGGTATTGTTACTAGAAATAAAGCTCGTTTGGTTGCCTAAGGATACAATCAAGAGGAGGGCATAGACTATGATGAAACCTTTGCACCGGTTGCAAGGTTGGAATCTATTAGGATGTTTTTGGTATTTGCTAGCTTTAAAAATTTCAAATTGTTTCAATTGGATATTAAAAGTGCCTTTTTAAATGGTTTTATAGAAGATGAAGTATATGTTGAGCAACCCCCCGGTTTCATAGATCATGCTTTTCATAATCATGTTTACCGGGTTCAAAAAGCTTTATATGGGTTGAAACAAGCTCCTAGAGCTTGGTATACTCGCCTCTCTAGTTTTCTTGTTGAAAATGGTTTTTCAAATGGAACAATTGATAACACTCTTTTTGTGAGAAAAAGGAAAAATGATTTTATTTTAGTTCAAATATATGTTGATGATATCATTTTTGGTGCTACTAATGAATCTTTGTGCAAGGAATTTGCTAAAGTTATGCAAGATCATTTTGAGATGAGTATGATGGGAGAGCTTACATTCTTTCTCAGGCTCCAAGTCAAGCAAACTAAGGATGAGATATTCATTTCTCAAAGCAAGTATGCTAAGGAATTGGTGAAGAAATTCAATTTGGAGAATTCTAAGCATGCGCCTACTCCCATGAGTACAAGTGTAAAGCTTGATGCGGATGAAAGTGGTGAGGACGTGGACCAAAAACTATACCGAGGTATGATAGGTAGTCTTCTTTATCTCACCGCTAGTAGACCCGATATCATGTTTAGTGTATGTGCATGTGCACGTTTTCAAGCTTCTCCTAAAGCATCTCATTTAATTGCGGTTAAAAGGATCATTAAGTATGTTAATGGAACTTTTAATCTTGGTTTATTTTATCCAAAGAGCACCTCTTTTGATTTATATGGTTTTTGTGATGCCGACTTTGCCGGATATAAGGTAGATCGCAAGAGTACGAGTGGAACAAGCCAATTCTTAGGAAATTCACTTGTTTCTTAGGCTTCCAAGAAACAAAATTGCGTTGCATTGTCCACTACGAAAGCGGAATACATTGCCACCGGCTTATGTTGTGCTCAAATTTTGTGGATGAAACAAAGCTTGGTTGACTATGACTTGAATTTTTAAAATATAAAAATCTTTTGTGATAATACTAGTGCTATAAATATTTCCAAAAATTCGATTTTGCATTCTAGAATCAAGCATATTGATGTGTGCCATCATTTCTTACGCGATCATGTAGAGAGACAAGATGTATCACTAGTGTTTGTTGACACAAAATCTTAATTAGCGGATATATTTACTAAGCCTCTTAGTGAGGATGATTTTTGTCGCATAAAAAATGGTTTGGGCTTATGCAATATGTGAAAGTTCTATTTGCTTGCTTGTTTAGTTGCATATTTGCATGCATTTCTCTTTACCCCATTTTTGATGGTGACAAAGGGGGAGAGAAATCTCCTCATTTGTTGCATATATTTAGGGGGAGCTCATAGATAGGGGGAGCACCTATCTATAAGCTATATTTATTTTTGCTCTTATATAATGGTTGGTTGTCATCATCAAAAAGGGGGAGATTGTTAGCCTTTATATTTTGATGATGTTTTATAACCACCATTATCGGTACTAATTGCTTATTGAGTGAAAATATAGTGAATACATATATCAAGCATGTTAGTGCCACAAATGGAGGATTGGATGGAATATGCGCTACAACGATGATATCCAAAGGAGGAGGAGGCATAGTGATGAAGCAACGTTACTTCAAGAACACCAAATTCAATTAGAAGCTTCATTCAACTCAAGCTATATCAAGACTCAAGAATTGTATTCTCGTGAGGATATTAGTTAGTTTTTATTTTTCTCTCTAGTGCTAGAATGTAGGCAACCGTTTAGATTTCATCTGAAGCTATTGGGATATCAACACACACGTTTTCATACTTATAGTTTTGAACGTATTTCACAAAATACTATTTGTCACAAGTATGAGGACCTATTTGTAAAATTCCTTTTCCAAACAATTTGTTTTTAGTTTTAAAAACATTTTACAAAGTTTCACAATTTTTAGAAGTCAAATGAATATTTTATAAATATTTTAAGTGAGTCAAAATCTGTTTTTTGGATGTATCAGATTGCGGTCAACCGCCACGGTCGACCGCACCTGGTTTCATTCGTCACTGGGCAGCAAAAACTTTCACGAACGACCATCACGGTCGACCGTGAGCAAAAAATTTCCCACGGTTGACCGCGAAAGTCTCTGGACTTATAGTGAGTTTCTGAGCTGCCTCGTGGTCGACCGCGAAAAAGTCACGGTCGACCGCCATCTTTTCAAACGGTCTTTTATTTTTTTGATTTCCACGCCGTCTGCACACAATCTCTTCCAGATTGTTTCCAGACTGCTTCCAGATTTTGGGGGATTGGTTATGGGTTTCAAACAGCTGTGATTTTCTATAAAAACCTATCTTCTTCTTCTTCCTCATTGTCCCAGCTCTTTCAAATATTTTCAGAGAACGTTTTCACAGAGCAAAATTTTAAAACCTGTTTCCTTCTGAGTTTTTTTGTGTTTCACATCCCAGCTTCAGTGTTATCTTCTCTTTGCCATAGGGACATTGTAAAGAGAGGGTTCTTACACCATTTCTACTATTTTGAGAGCTTGATCTTGTGTAGATCAATTGTGTGGGAGTGTGATCTAGTGAGATCAATTGTGTAGTGTGAGATCGTGAGGGGATCGCTGTGTAGACGAAGTTCCGGCTTCCAAACCGGGTTGTGTAGTGAATTTTTCCTCGAGAGTGGGGAGCGGGGACGTAGGTCAGCGGACCGAACCTCGTTAACACATCGCGCGTCACAGGATAACGATTCCTAACCCTATCTCCTCTACTTTGATTGCATTTGGATATTGTGTTTTGCTTGTCTTAATTTTATTGCATAATTATAGCATCGTGACCCTAATCACCCCTCCTCTAGGGTCCAACAGTGTCGACCCTATGTAAGTATAGGTGTTAACTCTCAAGGTCTAAACTGATGTAGTGGATGTCCAACACACGGACTGCATATGTAAACGGTCCAACACATGGACTGAAAGTGATAAGTGTCCAACACATGGACTACACATCATAATTGCCCAACACATGGACTAGATGAGTTATATGAACAGATGCATATACCCTAATTTCTCACGAGTCTCGGTGCGCAAACCTAAACTCGTGTCCGCATATCATCTCACATGTAAAGATACAGGTTACACATAAATTTCTAATACTCGTCATTCGAGGCGACTCCTCGTTCGTATTTAAGCACGCAGCAACAATAAACATAAATAGATTTTAGTTAAACTGAAATAACTCAGATAGATCCAAACTAAAGAAATACAAAAGAAGAAAAAACTCCTCATCAGTCGATTTATTGGTCGACTCATCAGTCGACTCATGAGTGGACCAGACGAAGCACACATAAACTGAGATTTTTCCCATCAGTCAACTCATTGGTCGACTCATCAGTTGACTCATAAGTCGACTCATGAGTCGACTCATTGGTCGACTGAGCAGAAAATCCCCAGTTTTCTATTTTCGATGATTTATCTGCAAAAACATTAAATAAAGTTCTCTTTAATCATGACCAGTAGTATGATTCTGATTCCAGCACATGTATATCAGCAGAAACAAAAGATTTACATGTAATATTCTATATTAAAACCCTAAACATATTTATTCATGTTTGAAAAAGTATTGAAACTATTAAAACACAATAAAACTCATGTTTAAACAAATTCCAAATCTGGGTTTAAGTTTACAAATTCGTTTGTGAGCTTTTATAAACTGAAAACATTCGATTTTCGCATCATATACTATAAAGATCTATTTTTATACACAAATAATGATTTAGGCTTAATAAAACCGAAATAAAACCAAATAAAAGCATACAAACAGTGGGTGTAGGATTTGGTGAGATGTTACTCGCCTTAGGTGCTGCTGGATCTCTAGAAACAAGAAAAACGAATTTCCCTTCGCTGCAAAGCTCACAACTGCTGAAGAATCCTCTGAATCTCCTCCAAAATCGCCCAAAATCCGAGCTAGGGTTTTAGGGGAGAGAGGTGGCTAGGGTTTCTTTGATAACTGCTGGGTTTTCAGGTTGGTTTTGGGTAGGAGAGATAATATATGAGCGGTCAAACCCGATACAAAACCGAACAGACCCGCAACTAAAAGGAAAACCCGAAATCAGCCCGTCAGTCGACTTATAGGTTGACTCATCAGTCGACTCATTAGTCGACTCATAAGTCGACTGAGCAGACACTAAATTCCAGATTTCGTGCATGTTTTGCTATTCAGCCAAAATCAATGCACAAAACTCTATGAAACCACACTCATACATATCTAATGACTTGTTATCAAGTATATCCATGACCTCAAGTCATTTACCATAAATAGAATTATTTATCACTAATAATTCACATATACTTCTAACAAAAATACGCGGTTCTACATTCTTCCCCCCTTAAAAGAATTTCGTCCTCGAAATTCAGAAATCATAATCAAATCAACACATTAATCTATATAGGTAAATAGTGATATTTATATTTAACAATCCAAAATAACCATATTCCCACTCAACCCTTAATCAAATGGAACTAGTACGTCGAGCGAAAAATCCAAACAAGGAACCCCCCATATATATACCATGTGTTCCATGAGATTAGGAATTAAGCAGAAATATCCTCATTCTGGCGTTAAATCTAAATATAACTACACATATAGTTACATACATAAATCAATCTGCTTCCTCAATAGGTGCAGGAAGTTGCGCGTTATAAATATTCGTGCCCCCGAAAATTATCTCCGATGTCTATACTTAACCATTTAAAACTTAAATATTCCCACTTAACCCCTAACTAAAAGGAACAAGTACATCGAGCGAAAAATCCAAACAAGGAACCCTTCTTATATATACCATATGTTCCAAGTACTTAGGAGATAAGTGATAATACTCTCATTTTAGTGTTAAGTATAAACATCGTCATACATGTTAATCATAAATTATATATATAAGTCATACACAAATTCATTTTACCTGCTCAAACATGTGTGGGTAGTCACGACGCATGTCCTCCTCGCGCTCCTAAGAAATCTCCTCAACGCCTCTACGGTTCCACTAGACTTTCACCAAAGGGATTACCTTGCTTCTAAGCCTCTTGTCCTCTCTAGAAAGTATAGCAACTGGAATCTCAATAGTAGATAAGTCCTCCTGAAGCTCAATCTTAGGTGCGTCCAATACTCTCTGCTGCTCCTCATCATGCAAGTGCTTCTTGAGCATAGAAGCATGAAATACATTGTGTATACTAGACATCGATGCTGGAAGATCTAGTCTGTATGACACAATTCCAATGCGCTCCAAAATCCGAAAGGGTCCAATATACCTTGGTGCAAGCTTTCCCCGCCTCCCGAATCGCTGAACGCCTTTCATAGGCGATACCTTCAGCATAACTGCATCTCCAACCTAAAACTCCAAGGGTCTTCGTCTCTTATCTGCATAGCTCTTCTGCTGACTCTGGGTGGCTAGAATCCTCTCTCTGATCAAGGCTACCTTCTTAGTAGTCTGTCTCACTAGCTCTAGTCTAAGCATTAAGCTATCCTCCGGCTCTGCCTAACATATCGGTGATCTACAAGGTCTCCCGTACAAAGCCTTATAAGGGGCCATACCGATCGTCGCTTGATAACTATTGTAATAAGCGAACTCTATCAGTGGAATATGCTCCTCCCAACTACCCTGAAAATTAATGACACAAGATCGCAACATGTCCTCTAACACCTGGTTCATCCTCTCCGTCTGACCATCCGTCTGTGGGTGAAAAACACTACTATAAGATAATCTGCTGCCGAACGAATCCTGGAAACTCCTCCAAAAATACAAAGTGAACACTGAACCTCGATCCGACACGATCATGTCTGGAACTCCATGAAGTCGAACTATCTCCCGAATAAATATCCTCGCATATGCCTCGGTGGTATAAGTAGTCCTCACTGGAATAAAATGGGCTGACTTCGTCAACCGATCCATAATCACCCAAACAGAGTCGTTCCCCTTCTTCGACTTCGGTAACCCTACAATGAAATCTATAGAAATGTCCGCCCACTTCCACTCTAGAATGGGTAAAGGCTAAAATGTTCCTGCCGGCCTCTGATGCTCTGCCTTCACCTGCTGACAGTTAAAACACTTAGCTATGTCTGCAATCTCTCTACGTATACCACTCCACCAGAAATGTCTCTTCAAGTCCTTGTACATCTTAGTGGTTCCTGGATGCACTGTATACCGAGTACGGTGCACCTCATCAAATAACTCCCTCTTCAGCTCTGCACTGGCTGGCATAACCAATCTACGCTTCATCCATAGACCTCCATCTGCTCCAATGGTCCAATCAGCCTTAGGCTCTTTGGAAATCTCCTCATTTCGGATTTGAATCCAAGAGTCTTCCAACTAAGCTCTGAAAACTCTGGTACTCCAAGATGGTTGCACTGATACAGCTCCCAAAAACACACTGGTCCTACCCATCTCGGGTCTGAAATCAAACTGGCTAAGAGTAAGAAGATCTCTGTACAATGAACACCTCAAAGCTGCAACCCGATGTCGACACTTCCTACTCAAAGCATCTACTACGACGTTCGCCTTCCGGGATGATACTGAATCGCGAACTCATAATCCTTGATAAACTCAATCCATCTCCTTTGTCTCTGGTTGAGTTCCTTCTGAGAGAAAAGATACTTCAGACTCTGGTGGTCTGTGAACAACTCAAACTGCACTCTATACAAATAGTGTCTCCATGACTTCAGTGCAAATACCACTGCTGCTAACTCCAAGTCATGAGTGGGATAGTTCTGCTCATGCACCCTCAACTGCTATGAGATATATGCTACTACCCTCTGAGTCTGCATCAAGACGCCTCCTAATCCTGCTAATGATGCATCTGTGTAGACGACGAATGTCATACCGCTACTCGGAATAGTCAAAACTGGTACTGAAGTTAACTTAGTCTTCAAAATATCAAAGGCCTTCTGGCACTCTACACTCCAAATGAACTGTACACCCTTCTTCGTAAAGCGTGTAAGTGGCGTCGAAATATTTAAGAAGTCCTGGATGAACTTCTTATAATAGCCAGCTAAGCCCAAGAAGCTACGAATCTTTGTCATCGTCTTCGGTGGTTCCTAATCAAGAACTGCTGTAACCTTAGCCGGATCCACTGCTATGCCCTCTCTACTGATGAGCGGCCAAGAAATCTGACTTCTGAAAGCCAAAATTCACACTTGCTGAACTTGGCGTACAACTGATGCTCCTGTAGAGTCCTCAAAGCTAGTCGTAGGTGCTCCTCGTGATTTGCCTCCGATCTCGAATAAATGAGGATGTCATTGATAAAAACAATCACGAACTGATCTAAGAAGGGACGGAAAACCCGGTTCATCAAGTCCATGAATACCGCGGGTGCATTGGTCAGTCCAAATAGCATGACCATGAACTCGAAAGATCTATATCGATTAAGAAAGGCGGTCTTGGGAATATTCATCTCTCGAACCCGCAACTGATGATAACCAGAACGAAGATCAATCTTCGAGAAGAGCTACGCTCCATGCAGCTGGTCGAACAAGCCATCAATCCTAGGCAATGGGTACCTATTCCGGATAGTGACCTTGTTCAACTCTCTATAATCAATACACAATCTCATACTACCGTCTTTCTTCTTCATGAAGAGGACTGGTGCGCCCCACGGAGAATGACTCCGACGAATAAAACCCTGAGCTAATAACTCGTCCAACTGGGTCTGAAGCTCCCTCATCTCAGCTGGTGCCATGCGATAGGGTGCGCGGGATATCGGGGTTGTGCCTGGCTGCAACTCAATACAGAACTCAACCTCTCTTACAGGAGGTAATCCAGGTATGTTCTGAAAGACATCCTGATACTCTGAGACAACTCTACTCTCTAATAAATCAACACCCTGATCCCGTCGCATCACCTCCTCGATGTACATCAGAAATGACTCCGCAAAACGGTTGCCCTGAGAGATTGCCACAATCATCTCGGACCCATCGGACGCTCGCAAAGTGACTGTCTTCGCAATGCAGTCAATACTAACATGGTCGGAAGACAACCAATCCATACCAAGGATGACATCGAACTTAGACATATGCAACACAATTAAATCAACCACGAACTCCGACTCATCTAGACTGATAGTACATCTCCTACAAACGCTCTCCAGATGCGATATCTCACCTAAAGGGGTGGAAACTGATAAAGGGGTGTCTAATGACTGAGCTACGAGCTGGAGTCTAGTCATAAAATCATACGAAATGAAGGAATGTGAAGCTCCCGAATCGAAGAGAATACGGGCGGGAAAAGAATTCACAAGAAACGTACCCTCTACCACTGCCCCGCTAGCTCCATGATCACGCGGTACTACCGCATACACTCTGCATGTGGCTGGAGACTGCTCTGCTACTAGTGCTAGAGAATACGGTACTATCTGTTGGCCTCCTTGTTTTGATGATGTTTAACAAACAATTTACTTCTAATGTTGTTTGTCTAGTATTTGTGTTTTTGTATTTATTCTAGGCAAACAACGTAGTTGGAGGTTGGATGGATTAAGCCTACACGATCATATCAAGAGGAGGATGGCGGAGATGTGGAGTGAAGCAATACAATTCAAGTTCAAGATCCAAGTTTTAGCTTCATCCGCAACGTGTACCAAGTTGAGCTCAATGAGATCAAGATCAAGCTTGGGTAATTTAGTTTAGGATTTATATTATGTGTGTTAGTACTTTAAGCTCAATATTACACACACACATTATATTGGTTTTCATGTATATATATATAGTTTCATATATACATATATGTTTTGGTTTCCATGTATATATATAGGTATATATATATACATACATAGTTTTAAGTTTTCATGTTCATAAATATGAGATTACACATCTCATATTTATTATTGTGTTTTTGGTTTAGCTATATAGATATGAAACAAATTTACATTCATATATATAATCATATGTTTCATACTCTATTGTGTTTTTTTTTTGAAAACATTGCATAGAATATGCAATTTTGTAAAAATATTGTTTTCCTAGTTTGTAGACTTCAATATCAGTTCATACATGTTTTACTAAGTCTATAAAAACATTTCACAAAGTTTCAATAGTTGGTTTATGTCAAAACATCAAAATTCAAGTACCTCATACTTTCGTGTTTTGAACTATTTTGCAAAATGATGATTTTTCACAAATGGGAAATGCAATTTGGAAAATTCTTTTTGTAACATGTTCATTTACATGTTTATATACATTTCCCAAAGTTTTATAATTTTCAGAAGTCAAATGAATATTTTACAAATTATTTAAAAGTGTCAAAAAAACTGTTTTTTCAAATGTCAGAATTCGGTCGACCGCACCGGTCGACCGAACCTGAGGTCAAAAGTTCACTGTGCCGATAGAGAGTCGTCGGTCGACCGGTCCGGTCGACCGATGAAATTGTCGGTCGACCGATGACTTTTCCGGTCGACCGACAGGCGCTTTGTCAGCTGCTAACGGCTAGTTTTTTGACCGTTGCCTTGGGGTTTTTCTGTCATTTGACTTGGGATTTTCAGCTGAGTTTTGGAGGGTATATATACCCCATTGCTGATGTCTTTTCAAGTTGATTAAGAAGTTTTTAAACAAGGTTTTAAACAAGGGTTTAAGCTCGTTTAGTTTGGTTTAAGTTTGTTTTGGGTTTGCTGTTACAAAGAGGAGCTTTTCATCAGCTATTGAAGAATTCATCTTCAACACTTCATCATCCTCTCTTTGTATTTATAGAGAAGTTTCCTTAACTCTATTTCCTAGCATTTCTACTATTGTATTTTATATCAATCTTATTGCTAGTTCTTATTGAGTTAAGTTTTTATTTATATCTCCTTGTTTACACACACAACCATTGAGCTTATTGTATTTGCATACATTATATAATTAGGTTGTGGGATTGTGTGACATTGAGTTGAGCCTAATTGAGTTCTCACCTTGTTAGAGAGAACAATCATTTATGATATTTGTGCTTATTGTGAGATCACTTTGTAATACACTTGTACACCGAGTGAGAAGTGTGTGGTGAGAGTCGGGGATCGTCCCAAGAGGAGTGGCGTCGGTTGACGTGCCTAGGGAGAGGTTGTAACCGAGCACTTGAGGGAGATACGGCTAGGTCCAACACTTAGTGGGTGTAGAGTGTGATTACAAGAGTGTGAGTTGTAGAGTTTTCGGTTAGCTAGAAAACCGAGTGTGTAGAAGAAGTTCCGGCTTCCAAACCGGATTGTGTTAGTGGATTTCTCCCCGGGAGTGGGGAGCGGAGACGTAGGACGGAAGGTCCGAACTCCGTGATCATATCTTGTGTTTGAGTGTGCTTTGGCGTTTATTCATACTTGTGTTTATATCTCTTATCGCCATTGTCATTAGCTCATCATTTGTATGATCCACTATCTTGTTTCATATTGTTTACCCTTGTGTTAGTTTATATATCCTTGCATATATTTCTATCATATAGGATATATCTTATTGATCATATTGTTTATCCTAGCTCATATATCTTATTGTATTACATACTTGCTAGGATAACTTGTTAATTAATTTTAATTGGCATAAAATCGGATTAGATTAGCATAAGACCCTAATCACCCCCCCTCTAGGGTCCAACACTATCTGCCCCTGAGGAACCTCCTGAACTGCCCGAATCTTCCCCTCAGTCCTCTGTGATGCTGGCGGTGCCTCAAGTCTCGCCTGCTGGCCCTGAACTCTGCCCTGCTGTCGCTGCTGCTGCTGCTGGTTCGGGCCCTTGCCCTGCTGAGCTCCTGTTGGTGCGATGCGACACTCCGATGCTTTATGCTCGACCTTGCGGCAGTTAGCAAACTCCCTAAAACTTGCGTTGCTGATGCGCTCTCTGATCATGCTGAGGTCCCTTCTTATAAGGACCTTGCTGCTGTTGGGATCCAAAAAAAGGACTCTTGTTCTTCTCCTTATAAGAACTAACAGGTATAAATTAGAACTAACTTGGTACAAAGTAGATCTCACATGGTACAAATTAGAACTAACGAGATATAAATTAGAACTCACACATGGCATATATTAGAACTAACTTGGTACAAATTAAAACTCACATGGTACAAATTAGAACTAACATTGTATAAATTAGAACTAAATTGGTATAAATTTAAACTTGTGTATAACAAATTAGAACTAACTTCGTACAAATTAAAAATAACCCGGTATAAATTAAAACTAACATGGTATAAATTAGAACTAACATGATATAAATTAGAACTAACATGGAATAAATTAGAACTAACTTGGTACAAATAACTCACATGGTACAAATTAGAACTAACTTGATACAAATTAGAACTAACTTGGTATAAATTAGACCTAACATGGTATAAATTAGAACTAACATGGTATAAATTAAAACTAACTTGGTACAAATTAGAACTCACATGGTACAAATTAGAACTAACTTGGTACAAATTAGAACTAACTTGGTATAAATTAGAACTCACATGGTACAAATTAGAACTAACATTGTATAAATTAGAACTCACATGGTACAAATTAGAACTCACATGGTACAAATTAGAATTAACTTGGTATAAATTAAAACTAACTTGGTACAAATTAGAACCCATAAAATATAAATTTAAACACACATGGTACAAATATGAACTCATTTGGTATAAATTAGAACTAACTTGGTACAAATTAGAACTTACATGATACAAATTTAAACTCATATGGTACAAATTTGAACTCACTTGGTACAAATTAGGGCTAACTTGGTATAAACTAGAACTAACTTAGAACTAATTTGTTACAAATTAGAACTAACATGGTACAAATTAGAAATAACATGGTATAAATTAAAAAGTACATGGTAAAAATTATAACTAACATGATACAAATTAGAACTCACTTGGTACAAATTAGAACTCACATGGTAGAAATTAGAACTAACATGATACAAATTAGAACTCACATGGTAGAAATTAGAACTAACATGGTACAAATTAGAACTAACTTTATAAAAATTAGAACTCACATGGTACAAATTAGAACTAACTTTGTACAAATTAGAACTCACATGTTACAAATTAGAACTAACTTGGTAAAAAATTAGAACTAACTTGGTATAAATTAGAACTAACATGATATAAATAGAACTAATATGGTATAAATTAGAACTAACTTTGTATAAATTAGAACTAATATGATATAAATTAGAACTAACTTGGTACAAATTAGAACTCATATTGTACAAATTAGAACTAACTAGGTACAAATTAGAACTAACATGGTGTAAATTAGAACTAGCATAGTACAAATTAGAAATTTGTACTCACATGGTACAAATTAGAACTAACATGGTACAAATTAGAATAAATATGGTACAAAATAGAACTAACTTGGTACAAATTAGAACTCATATGGGTATAAATTAGAACTCACATGATATAAATTAGAACTAACTTGGTATAACTTAGAACTAACATGATATAAATTATAACTAAATCGGTACAAATTACCACTCACATGGTACAAATTAGAATTCACATGGTACAAATTAGAACTAACTTGGTACAAATTAGAACTAAGTACAAATTAAAACAAACTTGGTATAAATTAGAACAAACTTGATATAAATTAGAACTAATTTGGAACAAATTAGAACTCACATTGTACAAATTAGAACTCGCATGGTATAAATTAGATCTCACTTGATACAAATTAGAACTAACTTGGTACAAATTAGAACTAACTTGGTACAAATTAGAACTCATAAGGTACAAATTAGAACTAACTTAGAACTAACTTGGTACAAATTAGAACTAACTTGGTATAAATTAGAGCTAACTGAGTACAAATTGGAACTAACGTGGATAAATTAGAACTAACTTGGTACAAAATAGAATTCACATAGTACAAGTTAGAACTCACATGGCATAAATTAGAACTAATTTGGTACAAATTAGAACTAACTTGGTATAACTTAAAACTAATATAGTGCAAATTATAACTGTAAAACCCCTTTTTTTTGTTATGAAGATATGTGAATTATTGATGATAAATAATTTTATTGTGGTAAATGACTTGAGGTCATAGATATACTTGATAACAAGTTATTAGAAATATATGAGTGTATTTTTATAGAGTTTTGTGCATTGGTTTTGGCAAATAAGCAAAACATGCATGAATCTGAAAACTGTCTGCATAGTCGACTTATGAGTCGACCAATGAGTCGACTGACGGGTTGATTTTCAGTTTTTCTTTTAGTTTGCGGGTCTGTTCGGTTTTGTTTCCGGTTTGACCGCTCATATATAATTTCTTTTACCCGAAACCAACCCCAAGACCCATCAGATCTCACAAAACCCTAGCCCCCCGCTCTTTCCCTTTCAAACCCTAGCTCGGATTTTGGCAATTTGGAGGAGTTTAGAATGGGTTTGTAACAAAATTTTGTGCAGTGCAGCGAAGGAGATCGTTCTCTTGCAGATTCAAGAGTTTTGCAGCACATCAGAGGAGAGTAACATCTCGCCCAGCCCTATACCCACTGTTTGTATAATTTTTATTGAGTTTTAATTCGGATTTTTGAGCCAAAGACGTATTTTGTGTATAAAGATAGATACTTTATAATATAGGTTGCATGATTTAAATGTTTCAGTTAATAAAAAACTCGCCAACGTTTGGTAATGTAGATCCAGATCTTGAATTAGATTTAAACATGGGTTTCTTTGAGATTTATCGATTTCAATACATTTTTTAAACATGTATAAATATGTTTAGGGTTTTAATGTAAGTAATTACATGCAAATCTTTCGTTTCAGTTTGGTACATATATGTAAGAATCATATTTATATTGCTAGAAATGATGAAGAGGAACTCTAGGTTAAATTTTTTATGCAGATAATCAACGTATGCAGAAAACTGGGAATTTTCTGCTCAGTCGACCAATCAGTCGACTTATCAGCCGACCAATGAGTCGACTGACGGGAATTTTTAGCTTTTCTTCTTTTCTATCTGTTAGGTCGACTAATGAGTCGACCAATGATCCCAGTCGACTCATGAGTTGACTGATGAGGAAATTTCTAATTTTTCATCATTTTGGATCTGTTTGGGTTGTTTCGTTTTAACCTAAACTGTTTGGACATGTTTACTATCATTGCGTGCTTCTATGTGAACGAGGAGTCACCTCGAATATCTGATATTATAAATTTATATTTATTTTTTATCTCTACATGTGAGATGACTTGCGGACACGAGTCTAGGTTAGCACACTGAGGCACGTGTGAAAGTAGTGTATATGCATCTTTTCATATATTTCATTTAGTCCATGTGTTGGGCAATTATTATGTGTATTCCATATGTTGGACATTTATCACATTCAGTCCATGTGTTGGACATTCATTTCTCAGTCCTTGTGTTGGACAATTTACATATGCAGTCCATGTGTTGGACATCCACTACATCTAGTTTTAGTCCATATGTTGGATACTAGTTTAGACCTTGAGTATGACACTTATACTTGCATAGGCTGGACATGACACTTATGTGAGTTGTGACATGACACGGTATTTTAAGTTCTAAGATGGGGTTGTCTTCTTTTTATTATTGTTCTTTTCCTTTATTAGATTTCGGGTTTGGTGTTTAGGGATTTACAATTTGATATACAATGTATATACATGAGGGTTTCCTTGTTTGGATTATTTTGCTCGACGTACCTATGCTCCTGTTGTAATTTCCTAAATACTAAAATCCTCTTATTGTTAGGGATTTATAATTTGAGCTACAAGGTATATACATGAGGGTTTCCTTGTTTGGATTATTTCGCTCGAAGTACCTATGCTCGTGTTGTAATTTTCTAAATTGGATTAGTGATTTTATGTATATATATATGTATTAACTGTATTTTCTGTATACGATGAGCCCTATCCCTTGGGGTTGGTTGTGATGTTGCTCGCTAGCGCTTTGACGTTCGTTATCCCTCCCCTTTCAGGTAACGATCCAGGTGCCCGGAGAGTCGCAGGTTGATGGCGATGCACTTTAGTGATTCAGCTGTCTATTTTAGTTATATTTTTCTTTTGAGCTCCACTGTAGACTTTTGTTTGACATTTGAGGGTTTTATTTTAGAAGTTGTAAAGGTTGTGTGCCTTATTTCCTCTTATTCAGACATTTTGTATTTGAGACTTGTTGAGAAACTCTAGTTTATTTATTTCAGACATTGACTTGTATTTCAGTATGTTAGATGATGGAATATTAATTTGATCTCTATTATTTCATTAGTTGACTCTTGTTTTATCTTTTACTTACTTTTGTACCTACACCTGTTATTAACTCGACTAGAGAGATAGCAATTGTGATGGTGAAACATGTTATTGCACGGTGTGGTACATGACAAGTTTGATATTCTTAGTTTCACCTTAGACTACAGCTTTGTTTGAACCCAGGGGCGTCACAGTTGGTATCAGAACTTTAGTTTCAGTATCCTTAGGATCATCCTGTATCGAGTCATCGAGCTAGGATAGAGTTTCTTAGGATTCATGTATAGAGTCCGTAAGAATTTCCTAGTATGAGTGAGGACGATATATGCATATATCTCAAAATTGGGAATTTTTTTATGACAACTATTTTGTGTAAACTTAAAGTATTTGTGTGAATACTAAATTGTTGTGAAAAACGTATTGTGAGGAAAAACATATTGTGATACATTATGTATGTATATATGTCTATTTTGACTCATGAATTCTTATTTCTTATGGTCAGAGAGATGGCAGGACATGGTAGACTCGTACTCCGAGAGCTGGACAGGCAGAGTCGTAGCAGGCTCCACCTAAGCCACAACAGGCTCCACCTGAGCTACAGTAGGCACCACCTGAGCCGCAGCAGGCTCCTCAGTACCTTATAGATCTTATAGCTCCCATAGTCACTAGGATGGTAGCAATTGAGGAGCTTGTGGGGAATCATATCACGCCACCACCACCACCACCAGTAGATCAGCCACAGGGGATGCCAGTCGTTCCTATCAGCGAGAGACCCCAAGACCACACCCCACCAGTAGTCCCGGATAGAACGCCAGGCTTAGATGTTCCTAGCAGGGCTACGCCCTAATCTTCGTTGATACATCGTCTCGAGGAAGTTCTATTCAGTTCGAGAGGTAGCTGAGGCTGCCACCTCACAGAAGATTGAGACTGCCATGTTCCAGAAGGATAAGGAAGGGAAGACCAAGGCAGGACAGACCGGGGACAAGGGTAAGAACAAGAGACCTTTTTCGAGACCTCAGCAGCAGCATCAGGGCCCTCATAAGAAGGACCCTAGCAGGTCAGAGAGCGCATCAGCAACGCAAGTTTTAGGGAGTCTGTCGCAAGGTCGGACATAAGGCATCGGAGTGCCGCAGCGCACCAGCAAGAGCTCAGCAGGGCAAGGGACCAAACCAGCAGCAACAGAGAGTTCATGGAAGAGGTCAGAGTCAGCAGATGAGGCTAGAGAAACCGCCAGCAGCCCAGAAGATTAAAGGACAGATTCATGCGGTTCAGGAGGTTCCTCAGGGGCAGATAGTCCCGTTTTCTCCAGCACTAGCAACAGAGCAGTCTTCAGCCATAGGCAGACTATATGCGGTAGTACCACGTGATCATGGAGCTAGCGGAGCAGTAGTGGAGGGTATGTTCCTTGTGAATTCTTTTCTCTTCCGTATTCTCTTCGATTCGGGAGCTTCGCATTCCTTCATTTCGTATGTTTTTATGACTAGACTCCAGCTCGTAGCTCAGCCTTTAGACACCCCTTTATCAGTTTCCACCCCTTTAGGTGAGATATCGCTTCTGGAGAGCGTTTGTAGGAGGTGTACTATCAGTTTAGATGAGTCGGAGTTCATTGTCGATTTGATAATGTTACATAAGTCTGAGTTTGATGTTATCTTTGGTATGGATTGGTTGTCTTCCTACTATGTTAGTATTGACTGCTTTGCGAAGATAGTCAATTTGCGAGCATCCGATGGGTCCGAGATGATTGTGGCAACCTCTCAGGGCAACCATTTTGCGGAGTCATTTTTGGCGTACATCGAGGAGGTGATGTGACGGGATCAGGGTATTGATTTATTAGAGACTAGAGTTATCACATAGTATCAGGATGTCTTTCAGGACATACTTGGGCTACCTCCTGTGAGAGAGGTCGAGTTTTGTATTGAGTTATAGCCGGACATAGCCCCGATATCCCGCACACCCTATCTCATGGCACCAGCTGAGATGAGGGAGCTTCAGACCCAGTTGGACGAGTTGTTAGCTCAGGGTTTTATTCGTCGAAGTCATTCTCCGTGGGGAGCACCAGTTCTCTTCGTGGAGAAGAAGGACAGCAGTATGCGTTTGTGTATTAATTATAAAGAGTCACTATCCGGAATAGGTACCCATTACCTAGGATTGATGACTTGTTCGACCAGTTGTAAAGAGTGTAGTATTTCTCAAAGATTGATCTTCGTTCTGGTTATCATCAGTTACGGGTTCGGGAGATAGATATTCCCAAGACCGCTTTTCTGACTCGATATGGATCTTTCGAGTTCATGGTCATGCTATTTGGGTTGACCAATGCACTCACGGTATTCATGAACTTGACAAACCAGGTTTTCT
>BQKN01000714.1:31847-61814 GCA_022839385.1 Asparagus kiusianus | reverse complement strand
GAGCTCGTGATTTGTTCGGCAAAAGGAGAAAGTTGTAATCTTTTTTTTATTTTCTTTGATTTTTATTGTAACCGGATCTTATAAAAAGACCGGATCTTTGTAACTCAAAAAGCTGTTATCTAAGATGATAATGAAATCAACAATGAAGAAAGACACGATTTTCATCGCGAACAATCTGGCGACCACAGTGGGAGCCGACGATCTCGCTGCCGAGATCGATGCGTCGTAGCCGCGGATCTCAATCCCGGTTGTGGAGGAGGTCGAATACGAGTTCGACCAGCAGAAGTTCGAGGAGTACTTGTCGTCCTCGTCCGGATCTACCTCCCCCCGCAAGTCCAAGAAGTTCTCCGCCAGGAGAAAAGCTCGTTGGTATGAAGATGTTGAAAACACCAACGAAGATCTCGCCCCGTTGGATGCCAAAGTCGCATCGGGTGAGATTCCTCCAACTCCCAACCAGGTCAGATCTGCTCTGGCCAACCCTTCCGCCGCAGAGGGCGTGGTGACTCTTTCGAAGAGAGCCCGCCAAAGGTAACATCAACGCCTTGCGAAACAATTCGCAAAGGCCATGGAGTCAGTTGACGGGATCCGTTACAATGCGGATCTGAAGAACAAGAGAGGCAAGCAGCCTCAACAATCAATGAACGGCGCCTCTTCCAAGGCGCCAATGATGGAATGGGTCCGTGTCAAACGAAATCGTTCGACGCTAGAAGAACGCATCTGCAAACGCCACGCACTTTCAGTGCAGGCACGGGCTCAAGTCGAGGAAGCCCGTAGAAAGCTACAGAAAGAAGCGGTCAAGAAATCGCCACCAACCCGCAAAGTTTGGAGGCCAAAGTCTGAAGCGGCAATTCAGGCTAAGGAGCGACAACTGCAGCCTTCAAAAGTTCAACCTCCGGTGAACCAACCCAAATCGCCGATGATTTCCACAACTGCTCCGGGAGATCCCGCAGGTCCGTCCCAAAGAAGGAAATCAGCCTTGGAGCGCCTTGGTCCACTTCCCGAGAAGCGATGCAAAAGTCCAGTTCAAGAACGTTTGGGCCCGATGAAGAAGCCCCGAACGACTCAACATGCTGGGGGTCGCTGTCACTTTCAGCATGACAAGAAGTTCAAGGCAGCTACGTACGCCAATTTGCGCATTGAAGTCCAGGAGCCCGCTGAGAACTCACGCCCGCAAAGGCATGTTTCGAGGCGCGTAACTTTTGAAAGCCCAAAGAAGGCAATTCACCCTCAGAAGAAAACGTTGTTGTCTGATGATGACGTTATACCTGAGAAATCGAGCCAACACACGATAGGTTGCTCCGACTTTCAAACGGACGAGTTGTACTATCGTGTTGGGGGTACGAGTAAAACCAGAAAAAGGAGTCCTCGAAAACCAAAAACTCAATGTCCCTGTTCCAAACTCATTCGGGCAGTATTGTCTGAGTACAGATGTACCAATACAGTCCCCGAGAGAGTTTCAGTTTTCGAAAGACTCAGTATCGAAGCGCCAAAACCAAGGCCTAGGCGTTTCCGACGAAGAAGAATGGCGGTTGAAGATGGAGAATTTCCGAGGGTCACCGCTAACATGACCAGCAAAAGGACATCAACACAGGGTAATCCCGAGCCGATTCTGAAAATACCTCGGCGTGTAACTCGTCTGCAGTCCGGAGCCATCATACGAGCAACCTATGGTAGGGTTCGGACAAGACTGCCTTCAGAAGACGAAGAATCGGATGCTGGCTCTGCAGTCGCATCAGATAACACAGTGTCCAGCGAAGGACAACCCCGCGAGTCATTTATGATAAGCACGGAACAAGTGGCTAAGATGCTCGAAGAAGCCATGGCCAAACAACAGGAGAGCTTCAGGTTCGAAATGCAGATGGCCATGCAGAATATGAGAGAAATGCATGACCAACAAATCCAAGCACTGACAAACCGGCAAGGCGAACCAAGTCGTCATAACCAGGTTAATCAGGAAGATGAGGACGTCCATGCGGATGAAGCTCACAATGCCAATAATCCTCCCATCAATGCAGGGGGTGGTAATGAGAATGCTAATGAAGATACGGGTGAAAGTTTGAAGATCAAAAATCTCGAGAGCAAAATCAATACGTTGATTTCCGCTCAAGAGATAAAGAAAACAGGCATTCCTTGTCCATACCCAAGAGAATGGGAATCAATCCCATATCCGGCGAAGTTCAACCTAATCAACTTCACGCCGTTTGATGGGAAGGGTTCACCTACTCAGCATGTGATTTACTTCAAATCACATTTGGGGGCCATCTATGAGCTTCTAATGGTACGGTCCTTCGTTGGCACTCTTCGCGGAGCCGCCTTCGATTGGTATCGCCGCCTCAAGCCAGATAGCGTGAATAGCTGGGACGATATGGAGACTAAGTTCCTCACCAATTTCTTCAACGACGACACCGAGATATCTATCGGATCGTTGCTGGACGAGAAACAGAAAGACGGGGAATTAGTTGATACCTTCGTCAAAAGGTTCCGGAACAAGGCGATGAACTGTCGGGACCCGATCACTGAGGAGTTCATTCTCCAGACTTGCCACAACAACCTCGCATTGGACGTGTTGGAAGCAATGGGGACGGCACCGTCCAACACTTGGAAAGACTTAAAGGTGCGTGGTGAACAAGCCGAACGCTTCCTCCGAAGGAAGAAGGCCGAGAGGAGTCAATCGACAACTAAGCCTCCGAATTCTAACTTCGCCTCCCTTGTTAAGGGCAAGACACCTGCAGCGGCTGTCGATGCTAATCAAACATCGCAACAGCAGTCCCGGAGACAGCATAAGACTTCGGATCAGAGGCCCCAAAAAGAGTACTCCTTCAAGGACGAAGACGTTCCAGCCATCTTCAAATCCCTCCTTAAAAATAACAAGATCAAGCTGCCACCGATCACAATTCAGGAGGAAGATGACGATACTGCGGATCCGAAGTACTGCGCGTACTACAGGAGGATCCTTCATCCCACCAAGGCCTGCTTTACTTTAAAGAATAGCATCCAGACCTTGGTTGAAGCCGGCGTCATAACGCTAGAGTAAGCCAGTTGAGAACGGCAACACTCCGATAAGTATAAGAGTATAAACTGCTTCTTAACACTCCGAAGAGTATATGAGTATAAACTGCTTTTCAATCCTCTGACCGGTATAAGAGGTTAAACTGCTCCCTGATACTCCAATAGGTATATGAGTCTAAACTATTTCCTTTCTTCCACGGGAAGTTCCTGGAGAGTGCCATGCGTGGTATTCTTAAGGATAACCCGATCATGCAGCCGATACGATGATAAACCCAGTTTCGCAAGAAAAGCTGGGGGTGGATAATTCATGTAACGGGAAGTTCCTGAAAGAATGTTACATGTAATTTTTTCTTAGGGATAATCCGATCATTACAAATAAAGTGATAAATACTAAACCCACCGTTTACCTGGTCAGACCTTAGGACCACAACCAAAAATCCCTTCTCGATTCCTCCAATGAACGAGAGGCCCACAAATCGAGCGATCAAACCTTCTTACAGTTAGGATCGTTTTAAACCTCCCACTTGGTCAAACCTTCCTACAGTTAGGACCATAACCAAAATCCCCTCTCGATTCCTCCAATGAACGAGAGGTCCACTTTCAAATCAAGTGATCAAACCTTCCTATAGTTAGGGTCACCTCAAACTCCCGCTTGGTCAAACCTTCTTACAGTTAGGACCAAAACCATAATTCATTCTCGATAAATGAGAAATTCATCTTTAGTTCGGTAATCAAACCTTTCGACAGTTAGGGTTATCCGAATCTTTTCGATTCTCGGAGTGGAGATTCCACTCTTAGTTTCACCTTTCCGGATTCTGGGGGTGGAGATCCCACCTCGAGTCTCCTTTCTAACTGGGAATAGAATATAAAATTCTTCCTTCCTTGTTCGGGGAATAGAACATAAAATTCTTCCTTCCCACACCAATCCTTCTCCAAGAATTTAGAGTTCGATTCTAGGAAGTTTATCCCGAATCCTAAGCAGGGATAAGTCTGCGCCTAACACGCGTTGCCGGTTTAGTCTTTCTCCGTAGAAGAAGACACCAGAGTTTGATTCTGGGGTATTTTATCCTGAAACCTAAGAAGGGATAAGTCTGCGCCTAACACGCGCCGCCGGTTAGTTCTTAACCGTTAAAAAGAACACTCGTCCGCATATTCAACATTGTGGCAGGTTGTTATTAATAACACTAAAATCCATGCCTCATACGCATGGGGAATTTCATCCTGAATCCTAAGAAAGGATATGCCGACGCCTAACACGCGCCGCCGGTTTAGTCTTTCTCCGCAGAAAAAGACACTAGAGTTCGATTCTGGGGTATCTTATCCTGAAACCTAAGTGAGGATAAGTCAGCGTCTAATACACGTTGCCGGGTAGCCTATTCCCATAACAATGGCGAAGTCTACGTATTCAAAGTCGTAGCAAAGAGTCTAAGGGAGTTCATTCCGTTAGCACAACGTCACATGCGGAACGGATTTAGACAATCCGCATGCTAGCCCGACTCAAACGGTAGTCGGTAAAGGATAATCAAATCCGTTAAAGGCTGGGGGTTAGCCAAAAATCCTAAAGTCAACGCCTAACACGCGTCGCCGGGTAGCCTATTCCCGTAACAAATGGTAAAGCCTATGTATTCAACATCATAGCACAAAGTCTAAGGGAGTTCATTCCTTTAGCACAACGTCACATACGGAACGGACTAAGACAATCCGCATGTAAGCCTGACTCAAACGGTAGTCGGTAAGAGCACGTCAAATCCGTTGAAGGCTGAGGATTTGCTAAAAATCCTAAGTCAACGTCTCATACACGTTGCTGTTTAGTCTTTTCACAGGAGAAAGACGAAGTCTACGTATTCAATATCGTAGCACTAAAAGGGTTAACTCTTTTAGCTTAACGTCACATGTGGAATGGACTTAAACAATCCGCATGCTAGCCCGACTCAAACGGTAGTCGGTAAAGGTTTATCAAACCCGTTGATGGCTGAGGATTTGCCAAAAATTCTATAAATACGAGTCATTGACGCATCAATTTTATAAATTGGTCTCATGACTCAAGTATCTGCCACGCTTCAATACCTTAAGAGCTTAAACTGTGTATACTCCAATAAACATATGAGTATAAACTGTGTCAGACGCCGGACAACGCGTCGCAATGAAGCTTGGACGCCGGACAACGCGTCACAAGGAAGCTCAAACACCGGACAACGCGTCACAAGGAAGCTCAAACACCGGACAACGTGTTGTAAATGAAGATTCAACGCCGATGACCGATGGTCAGTTCTATGTTGAAACAACCAACTCGAGCTAAAAAGTCAGGAAATCAAGAATCGACTTCAAGTTCAAAGTTCCGACAGACGATCAGACAATAAATGCAGCACCGGAATCCTTACAGACATTCGACAAAGCACCGAATAGCCTGGAGGACTGAAGGAATCAAGAATAGAAGCCACTCCAAATATCCCGACGTAATCAATTGAAGGATGGGACAATCTTATCCAAAGTATTTCAGTCTCTTCTATAAAAGAACGAGGCTGAAATACTTTGGAGGGGGTATCTGTAGGCGTATAAAACTGCCTATAGGTCCCTTAACACAGCTCGACGACGTCGAACCATCGGGTGACGTATATAAACACGAGCGTCAGTCCACAACACCGAAGCCAAGTGACACGTAACGAAGCAGATTAACGAGGCGACGAGGTCAACGAATCGCACGCAAGCGACGGAATGCATCCATTCGCGTGCGGAATCAAGCCAACGGTTCGGGGAGTCAACGAGTCATCCAACCATAGAACTGATTCGAACTCAAACACCAAGGCGGATTTACTGCCAAATCAGGATCCAGACTACCAAATCAAAGTCCAGATCAACAACGAAGCGCGGAACCGGAAAACGGACACAAAAAGGTAAAACTACAAACACCTGGAGGGCGGCTCACCGAGCCACCAAGGTGGCTAGGTGGCCGAGCCACCAAGTGGTGGCTCGGTCGAGCCACCTTGTGGTGGCTCGGCGGCCACCAAGGTGGCTCGGCCACCACCGAGCCACCACATGGTGGCTCGGCGGCCACCACCTAGCCACCACATGGGGGCTCGGTGGCCGAGCCACCAAGGTGGCCGGCCGAGCCACCTGTTGGTGGCTCGGTGGCCGAGCCACTTGGTGGCCGGCCACCTTGTGCCCAAGGCACAATGAGGGTTGCCTATAAATAGGCCCCCCTTGGTTCATTTTCAAAGGTTGGATTTTTTGGAGGCGAAGCTCTGCTGGATTCAAGACTCAGATCTAAAAAAAAGATTGAAGCTTTGGGACTTCGAGGACTCGCTCATCCAGATCTGGTGCTCGGCGATCGTCAACGCCAAAAAAAAGGCAGGTGTTCGAGAGGACCGGATCTCAGATCTACGCAAGCATACTCCGGATCAAAGCTTGGTCTTTGATCCCGAGATTTGGGTGACTATTTCCTTGGTGAAATAATCCCCCCCGGCTATTATTTCCTTCGTGAAATAATACCCGTCGTACTGCGTAGATCCGACCGGATCTAGATCGCACGGTGGTCAACGGATAAACCCCGGCGCAGGCAAACAACCCACGCAAGCGAGCGACCGAAAAACAGGAGCTCGTGATTTGTTCGGCAAAAGGAGAAAGTTGTAATCTTTTTTTATTTTCTTTGATTTTCATTGTAACCGGATCTTATAAAAAGACCGGATCTTTGTAACTCAAAAAGCTGTTATCTAAGATGACAATGAAATCAACAATGAAGAAAGACACGATTTTCACCGCGAACATTGTTGATGGTTGATATTAATAGTGATAATATGATAAATAATTTAAAAGAAAATAATTTTGTAAAAAGAGTTATTTTGCGATGTTTTTAAAAGAAAGAATATATAATAAAGATTATTTTTAGATTTGTTATGATGAGAAAAAAATTATTTTGAAAAAGAGGTTGGTTTTAAAGTATTATGATAATAAATATCTTAAAAGAAATTATTTTGTATAAAGATTTATTTTAAATAAATAAGTTTATGATTTTAATAAATTAGTTATTGATATAATGAGAAACAATTTTAAAAAAAGAATTGATTTGGAAAAAGATTATTTTTGAATAATTACTAAGAGAAATAATTTAAGGATTTTATTTTTGTAAAGGATTATTTTGAAATATTAAATTAATGATTTTTAAACGATTAGTTTAGAATTAAAAGGATTTATTTTGAGTTATTATAATAATAGATATTTTAAAAGTTTTTATTATATTATAATATGCGAATATTACATGTGTTTGTCACATATTATAATGTTACCGACAATTTGACACTCTTATTTATACACATAGTATTTATCTTGTTTGATACTGTGTTTGACCTGAATGACTATATGGAAGCTTGTTGCTTTATCACCTAATTGTTACCAAATAGGAGAGAGCCTGTACATGAAGACGACTCCTGTTAAAAGTATAATTTATAAGCGTGCTTCAAAGTATGGCTATACTCGACATCAATATCCCGATGCGAGGAGTCCTGAGTTCCCTTGATATCGATATCCTGGTCCTTGACTATTACTATTATAGCATTGACTAGACGATGCACTCTTGATCGGACGTGTTGTGTGTCACGGTTATTTTTATAATTTTACAGAAGTCATTCCACGGTAACTCCGTGGCTAGTGCACAATATTTCTTGTACGCTCATTTAAATTAATTTGACAACATAGGGTTATAAAGGGGAATTGGACGGAGAATATAGCATGTAAATAAACGGGCACAGCGCTTTCTTGTTATCGTGATATCGTGAGTTTTATATACATGGGCCAGAGGGCCAATACTTAACTTGAAGGCGGCCTCGGACAAGTTTACGTGGACCCGATTATATACATGAAGATACTCTTCCCCAATTTAAATAACATGTAAAATATGTATAATATGCTTGTGTGTGTTCTGGAAGACTTTGTTAGTTTTGTAGAGATGTGGACCAGTGAGTTTTTGGATGGCTGGTATTCGACCCAGTTACCGTATGCAGTTAGTTTATGATTATCATGTTTTAGTAGTGTTTTCGCATGTTGATTTTTTTGGATTTCCAGTTGCACGTCCTTTTGTCATTTCTATTATTGTATCGTTTTCCACTTGGGTTTTCGTTCGCTCTATTTGTTTTGTGGGATCTTGTCATGTGCCATACACGCTGACATACACATGTTTTCTCTGGTGTACGTCAGACTTAGAGGAAGAACAGGTCCAGCTTGGAGACAAGCCAGAGCTAGAGTAATTTTAGCAGGAGGGTCTTGCAGATAGAGTTGAAGAACAAGCCGAAGCTTAGTTATTGGTCCTTATTTTTCTTTTGTACTACCTTCCATCTCCAATGATCAGTGTATTTTTATATTCTTCAGTATTTCATTCAGATAGTTTTGTATTATGGCATGTTGACCCGAATATTATGTCTTGGGTGATATTCATTTGTGATTTTGGATGTATTATTTTATTCCGTGTTGTTCATTATATTCTTGCTAAGTGTGATCGGGGACCTGTGACTTCGCATTGTATTTATTTCTTGACACTTAGTGTATTAGATTGAAGAGAAATATTTATTTTTATTTATTCTCCTTAATCTAATATGTCGCGGGCTTGTTCACGTTCTGATTCCCATGTATTTTGGGAAGAGGGGCGTGACAAAAACTAATAATGAAAAAAAATCACTAATATGGTTATCAAAATTCTAGATCCATCACACAAGATCCCAAAAAAGTTAAACCTAGGAAGATTAAAGTACTCAGAACCTAACGAGAACACGTCAAAATAAAATGAAATACTATCTATAATTCTCAATAAAACATAGGAATAACTAAGAAGTGGAAAGATTTGGACTCACAGTTGAAGAGAAAAGGGACCGAGGTTCTTCGACGATTGATCGAATGTGGTTGTACGTAGTGATTTCCCCAAACCTAACTAAAAATCTGACGAAAATCGACAAAATCTAACAAAAAACTGAAGAAATCCGATGATGAGCCCCAGCTTTCGTAGATCCGACTCGCGAACAGGGAAGAACTGGCAGGACTTGGCGATAACCCTAGCCAAAGAGTAAATTTCCCTAAAATATTACAGATCTAATAAAAGGACGCCACATGAGGGTTTTCTGAGGTTTTCCGCTCGTTTTGGGAGGAAATTGCGATGAGCGATTTGGCTGAGGTGGAGGAGTTTTCTGCCGCTGGAAACCCTAGAAGCCACTGCGAACCAAAGCCGCACAAAAAACAAAAAAATTGAAATGTCCGAAATGGACGCGGTGTCAAGAGAGGGAAATTGGTTTTGGGGCTTTTTTTTGAGTGGTGTTAGGGGCACACCACCCACCACAACCCCAACCACACTCCACCCTCTCATTGCTACAGTAAACTGGGCCCCACATGTGATTTTAAAAAATTTAAAATATCATGTAGGGCCCGATTTACTATAGCAATGAGAGGGGAGAGTGTGGTTGGGGTTGTGGTGGGTGGTGTGCCTCTAACATTTTTTTTTTTTTTTTAACGAACCAAACAACTGGAAAAATTCTTACATGTGGTGCTACGTGGGCCGGATCTGATCCTTCTCGCACGCCGCGCGTCGCGATTGAAAGTTTGAAACCATTTTGTCCACGAGACCAAACCACACGCTTAAGTTCCAAGGAATGGCATTAATTTATTTATATAAAAGGTCAAAAGAAGACCCTTCAATAGTAACTCTACGACTTGAGTGCTTGATGCGGTCACTATATTTGAATTGTAAGCATGCATCACACGGGTTCTAATTAGAATCAATGGTTAGCATTTTGTGAGAACTAACAAGATTATTATATACTAATACTATATATAGGTTACCAAATCAAAACTAATGGCCTCGCTCTTATTTGACTGTTAAAGTTGAAAATTAAAATGATGACACACGTGACGTTGTTTAAACGTCAAACATTCTATATCATTCATCTGATTGGATAACTAAGGTATCGTCTATGATTGAATGCATATGCTTTGATTTATCTTAGATAAAATAGAAAACTGCAACATACATAAACTACCATGTCAGAAAAATCTGAAGTCCAAAAACAAGCAGCGGAGTGAAGCTTAACTCAAAAATAGTATGATTGAATGTAGTAAGAAATTGGTATATCAAAATTGATTTAAGTTTTGGCTTCTTGTATTTGCCCCCTAAACTGTTACATTTATCCATAAATATGTTTGGAACTGTTTTCAGTCTCATCTTAGCTCCGAAGATATAAAATCCACCCCAGCTAACTCCCTTGTAAAGAGTGCCACACATCTGTTCAATTTAAGCATGAGTTTAGTTAGTAAAAGACATGATATGAGATTAGTCCTACATCAGATGGAGAGTAGATGGATAGATGATTAAATATGTTTGGACTCATGACTTGGATTAAATAAGAATTAAATCTTTTAAGTCAATTGGGTACAAGTATATTTAACCAAGGAACAAATAGGGTTTATAGCGAAGTTATTATTTTACAGAGTGTCCAAAGGCTAAAATTAGGGGGGTTTGCTGATAAAATCTCAAAGTTAAGGAGTTTTTTTGATAACCCCTAAACTTAAGGGGTGTTTTCTGCAATTTTCACACTTAAGATGGTTTTCATGATAATAATCCAAAGTTAATGGGTGTTTTATGATACTAGTTTCAGGCCCGTGCGATGCACGGATTTGTTTAATATACAAAAATTAAAGTAGCAAAAGAATGCAAAATAAAACAGTAAAAATATATAAGTAATCAGAAATGATACAACCTAAGCACATAGAGATACATGTCAAGTATATATATCTATGAATCAAAACAATAATTATCTATATATTGATAAACAACTTATCTATCATAATCATATCAAGTAGTTAGGTTTCTCAACGCAAAACCACCAAAAAATATGTAGTGCATACAAAAGTTTACTAAATAAGGTTTTAGACCAGAATACTAAATATAAGTTTCAGACATCATGAATCAGATAGAGATTTTTCAAAAAGGGGCTTGAACTCTCTGTAGAATATTCTAATTCTCTTTTTTAATTTTGATCTGTTTTTGCTTTTTGTTGCTAGGCATTTGCGGAGAGATCAAGTCTACTGAAACTGAGTGCTCGACATCAGATTCCAACAAATTTCTCTTGCAAGGAGTAATGTTATCCCAGGAACAAATTTCAACTTCGTTATCACAAGTGGCTGATAACGAGGCCTGTGTTTCAATATAACATAATAGTTAGCATGTTAATGAGGTGACAAGAAAAGATTGTTGTACAATTAATGTGAAGAATCAATAAATCAATAGTAAAGCGAAAAGAAATAGGCAATCCAAAGTGATAATGGTGAATGCTGTAGCAACAAAAGATACTACTCAAAAAGATATTAAAGAAGTTCGTATTGCATTTAGAAGAATTACTATGACAACCTATAATCAGAAATCTTCTTCATTTTAGAGACAGAAAATACAGGCCAATTTTGATTGAGATTGAATTCTGAAATTTTAATATTGAACAAAAATTTCAGATTGTACATATAATGCTTTTGGGATGACATGAATATTTACCTTTCATTTCACCAAGAAAAATAAATAAATTAAAAAAATATAAACATGAGGAATGAAAAAAAAAGCAATACTAAGTGTATTGACTTACATTATCAAGATCATCTTTCTTTTTGTAAGATTCAGCTTCATTAGTGAAATATTCTTGACCTGTCGACCCCTAATGATTTAGAAGAAAAAATATTAATAATATAGTGCTCAACCTCATCTATATATGCAGATTGATACATGAAATGAATAGATATGTAGCTCTATAAAAGAAGGAAATATGTAATGTACCTGGGATGCTATCAGATTTTCATCATCAGTCATTTTAGAGATAGAAAATACAGGCCAATTTTGATTGAGACGAAATTTTAAAACTTAAATCTTGAACAATTTTTTTTTCACCAACACATCTAACTCTTGAGGAAATGAATCATCATCTCCTTCCTGTGAACAATATAAAGAAGCAAAGTAAAGCTATTGAAATAAAACTTTTAATTTTTACAGAAAGGAATCAGAGTGATTACTTTTGTCAGCCGTTCCCTCAATTCGACTGCAGATTTGTGAATAACTTGTTTAGCTTCACGATCAAACAGAACAAATGATGTAGTACATGTATGGTCAATGACTAAAACCTGAACCATGTACCTGATAAAACTCAAAAATTAAAATAAACCAATAAGAACTATGATCTAAAGTGTACGTTGAAGATCCAGACATCCATTCATGAAGCATATGATGAAATATAACTTGTGAAGAAACTGACATACATACTTCCACACATACCTTGGGATAACAAATCTTGCATTTTCATCTCACACCAAAATTTACCATTTTCAGCCTTTACCTTCCTCTGACATTTTTTACAGGCATTGTAAAACCAATTGTAGTCTGTTTGAATTCTCTCTATAGTTGCTAATGTCACACATGTGCAAACCTGAGTATTATTAAATAGTAAGAAAATAAAGTTATGAATAATTTGGTAGAAAATTATCATAAGTCTTTAGGTTAGTTATCTAGTTTGCCATTAATCTCACATTTTAAATAAGCAGTGCAATATCAATAAAATCACTTCTTCAAAATAATTACCTCCCGTGCCTCTCGAATTTCATCAAGTGTCTTTCATTCAGTTAATAACAAAAAATCATCCTCGATGGAATAAGCTTTTTCAGTTGGAATCTGACTAAATCGTTAAGATGAAGAATCTTCCACAAGTTTCAGACTTATGATAGTAAAATTAAACTAATTAGAAATACTATGAAATTACTTGTAAATAACTAACGAATGAGATAATTCATCATGTACCTTTTTTTAGATCAGCAACTTCAGGTATGTCAGGATTGATTAATATCTTGGATGCATATAAGACATTTGTAATACTAATTTTACCTAAGAAATAAAGTTTTTAAATTCATGATTATGTCAATATATAAGCATAATCTACAAAATAAAAATATATCTTTTTTGAGAAATACATGTAATTTAATATACCTCCATATGGTTTTGTCTTTACAAGTTGAATCACCATTATAATAATTCCTGAATTAGCTTTCTGTACATACTGTAAAACTTGAACAACGTAATCACCCCACAAACTACATTGCAATTTAATATTGCTGCAAGCGGTAAAAAATTTAGTACGGAGTGCATATACACACACTCACATGCACACACATACGTTTACTATAAAAAATATGTAACTATACTGTACATATTTGAACTCACTTGCTATCTTGGAGTTCAAGCTCCAGTAATTTTCTTTTACTTCCATTGCTCTCAACTTCTTTTACATTTTCAATAGTAATCAGCTCTCCAATGATATCTGAAAAATATCATATACTATAAAAAATGAATAAAAAAAGCTTATAAGTGTCAAATATATTAAAAAATAGTATTGAAATGAAAAAAAACAATAAGAAAAACTGTAAAATTATTTTAAAGTTATCGATTTTTTATCTTACCTATTAAGGTATTTGAGGTGATACGATTAGCAATTATCCCCAAAATCAACTAATCCAAATGAATAGGAAGGTATTGTAGAACTCTCGCATTCTCTAACAAATGTAGGGTAGAGGAAGTTAATTCTATATGCGTGATCAGTAGCTCTATAATTTCCAGTATTTTCTCCAACACCAAAATTCGTAATCAGATAGCAATTGCCTTCATTCAATTATGATTTGAATTTATCTATCAATTTGTTCTTGATTGTTGCTTGAATTTTGGCTCCCTTTCATTAAAAAAGAGAATTTCATGAATGCATAATCTTGAACTATTCACATTAAAGGAAAATAATAACTGAACTGAAAAACAGATTATGAAAGAGTGAAAAACATTACCTTTTCATTCAGTAAAAGCAGCTCAATAGTGTTGATTACATTCGGAATATTGAATTTCATCGCATTCCATAACCTTATGACTCTTACCATCACTTTCCAAGTTTCTTTGTTTGGTTTGATTTCAGAAATAAAATCTAGTTTTGGTGCCATATTCAATCTGTTTATCAATATAAATACATGTATAATGACAAATTAGTTAATGTAAATGATAATGCAAATTATCTAATAACAGTACCATAGGAATAAAATATTACGAGGAGTCCACATAAAAAAGAAGCAACATATAAAATAACTATAAAGCAAAAGTAGATCTGAATATCAATCATGCAATCATCAATAGAACAGAATATATTAAACTAAATTCCATGAAATAAACATAATGCAATGCATCAAATATGGTAGATCCCAACTGTCAAGTTTTTTTGAGAATTGGTTATCCTACATTCTGAAATATTTCTTTAAAGACCACATTTTTCGTGTTGTTTGCAACCTGACCATCCTTTTTATGGACCAAAATTCTCAAACCCTTCTTACTTCTAACTCTAGAGATGGCCACATAAAATTGGCCATGATTGAACACAAACCTTGGAAGGTATAGTCCAACACTAGAAAGGGACTGACCCTGACTTTTATTTATGGTCATAGTAAAAGAAATTGTTAAAGGATATTGTCTTTTTTACAGCTTGAAAGGCCATCTTGAATCTAATGGAGTCATCACCATTCGTGGAATAAAAACTTTCATCCCAATATTGCTGCCTGATATAACTTTTGCTTCAATGACATGATTGCCCAACTGAGTGATAATTAGCCTTGTTCCGTTATATAAACCAGATGATTGATCTATGTTCCTTAATAACATTACAGGAACTCCAACCTTAAATTTCAGCTTGTGGTTAGGTATCCCAGAGCACCGAATATTGTTAAGAAAATCAGGAATATGTAAATTTTCTTGGCAATCAATATCCCCATCAACATTAGAAACACTATCAGAACTCAAATACATCCTTTCTTCTCTAGGAATTAATGAAAGGACGTAGTCATTAACCATTTCAACGATTTCAAGCGTCGGAGCGAGGATGGCTCTATTTTGAAGTTAATTCACATCAAACATATTATGTAATAGATTCAGATATGTGCTTTCAACAATAGCGGCAAGAGGATTAGTGAAATCTTTGATGAATAGATCATTTTGCACTTCAATCAATGTTTCTCCATCATTAGGCTCACCAAGTCTACCGTCACCAATACTTAATAACTATTCTAAAAATTCTCTTAATTCTAAAACTTCATTGTTCGAAGAGCTTGATTGTAACCTCATATTTTGAAAATGAGTCAAAACTTGACAGATGTCCCATAAATATGAACTATTTATCGTGGCAAGAACAATATCGGCCCTATTGCCTTTAGGAATCACTGGCAATATTTGTCTAAAATCTCCTCCGAACAAAACCACTTTTCCCCCGAAAGGTTGATTTAAACTATTGGGAATTGAAAATCTGAGTATGTCCCTTAAAGTTCTGTCAAGAGCTTCAAAACAAAATCTATGGACTATAGGTGCTTCGTCCCAAATGATGAGCTTTGTTTTAGTTAATAGCTCAGGCAGAGGACTACCTTGTGTTATGTTGCATGTTGAGTCTTCAGTTATAGACAATGAGATACCAAATCATGAGTGAGCAGTCCTTCCACTAGGCAACAAAAGGGAAGCAATACCACTTGAAGCTACAGTAAGTACAATGTCACCTTTTGAACGTAAGCCAGAAGTTAATTGTAAAACCCCAAAAATTTGAATATTTTATGATAAATAATAATAAATATGTTATATATTTATAAATAACATACTATGATGTTTGAGTATGCTAGAAATTGGTTTGAGATCAATTCAATGTATATATGTATATATATAAGAGCAAATGCACAATTCATGCTCAATGTATAAATCTGGAAATTTATGACCAGCGGAGAGATTTTGTATTTTTCTCACAGATATAGTTGGAATTTGGGAAAACTTAAAAGGCAAAAGTTTTAGGTATATTCAAGAGATTTCCAACAAGTCTTTGATCACCTTATTCTGAGGTCGGACATGAAAGTTAAGACCAAAATACCGAAGGTCATTCTCCTAGTCAGATTATGATTCCTGGTTCGAGTCAAACGGGTTTATTTCGGGTTTGCATATATTTAAATATGTGTTTTCACAAAAATTAATATCCTTACATCAGAGTTTCAAACCCTAACAGCCCCTCTTCCTCTCTCTGAATCCCTACCCCTAAAGTTGAGAATTTTGAGAGCTTTGTGAAGCAAATATCGACACGAGGGCGAGATCATCAACGTGTAGCAAGGGGAAAACGGCTTAGTTGCACTTCTTTTTGGTTGCTGGTTATTTCAGAGGCTTAGAATGACATCTAAGGTAAGATTATCTTCATCCAAACCCTTCCTCATAGTTAAATAACTAGTTAGATGTTTAATATGATGTTGAATATGTGTTTTCATGCTTGAATCTTAACATGATGTGATAAAAGTTAAATTTTTGATGTTAAAACAAAAACTAATGCTAGATTAGTAATTTTTTCTTACTGTTTATGATAGTATCATGATGATGATCATTAGTATTTTTTATAATTTTATTTATATATGAGAAATTTAAGAGATGTACTAAATAAATATTTTCTGCAAAAAACTATAGCAATTATATCATGTTTAACTGAGATTTTAAAATAGAAAATAAACTCCAAATTTAACCAAACTAGTGCTAAATGAAAGATATATGTATCTAGTTTTTAAAACAGAAGACTAATCTTAAAAATCATTTGTATAGAGAAAGAAATAATCTTTTTACTAATAACATGTCCTGTAGAAAAACGGCTGCACATATATAATGTTTAACTAGAGATTTGGGATAACAAATAAACTCCAAACTGAACCAAACTTATGTCATTTGAAAGATGTGTGAATTTAGTTTTCAAAATTGAAAACCATTTGTAAAAATAGTTTTCTTAGAGAAAGATATGCTTGTTTTACTAACAGATGTCATGTTTGTTTTTCCTGCTCGTTTTTGTGGAGCTGTGTTGCGCCGTTTTGAGGTGCGTTCGCGGAGTTTTGAGCCGCTTGATGTTATGCGTATAGTTATGAATATGTTATGTTATACATTTAAGAATCCCAAGGGGATTCTGATAAATTTTGATTTGATCATATTTGAATTAGATATAGTTCATATACATGTTGGATGTCGTTGATAAGCACAGCTTAGTACTATATGGGATAGTGCGTCGACACACCAGATATATACGGTTTATACATGAGGTAACTATCATTGATGAGCATAGCTTAGTATTATATAGGATAGTGCATCAACATGCCAGAGATACAAAGATTTATATGAGGTGGATATCGTTGATGAACTTAGTTCAGTACTACATGAGGTAGTGCGTCGATATTCCACATGTATAGGCCATTGAGTCGGATTTTAGGAGGCTTGATCTAGCCGTCCGTCCAGCACTAGGGTGCAATGAGGCTCGTGAGCCGTATTTCTAGGATGCCTATTTGGTAGTTCGTCCTGCACTCATGTTACGCACTGAGATTGCGATGAGACTAATGAGCCGTGTATATAATTCAGTATACCTATAGGGTAGTCCGTCGCACTGAGACAATTACTTGATAGTCTAAGTATGACTGATACCAATTATAAATACGACCTATCAGTGACTATATAACTGAGATACGTTACTTTTGAAAGTATATAAAATTATGTGTTGGTATTTTATTCTATCTTTCCAGTGATTGTGGAAGATATTATAAATACGATGTGTTGATATCTTGTTTCTTTTACTGTCTTTTTTTTCTTAGTTGGGATCAATAATTAGAGATTCACAATTTAAGACTTATGGTATATACATGAGTGTTTCCTTGTTTGGATTATTTCGCTCGACGTACCAGTCTCGTGTTATGGATTTCTAATTATTGGTTTTATTAGATTGTTTATTCTTAGTTCGGTATTAATGTTTAGATGTTTACGATTCGGGACATATGGTATATACATGAGGGTTTCCTTGTTTGGATTATTTCGCTCGACGTACTACGTCTCGTTTTGTAGGTGTCTGAATATTAAATCTGCTAGATACGAGGAAAATGTTATAGGTAGACTATGCTTAATAGATAGAGCCTCCACTCCATCCTAGCAGCCCTTCCCCTGGGGGCGGATAGGGGTAATCTTGCTGTAGCGCTCTGATGATCTTGTTGTTGTTTCTTTTTCTTTTAAAAATACCCTTTCAGGTAGCTCGAAGTTCCGGAGAGCCGCAGGATGACGGAGTTCTTGCATAGTCTTCGTCCCGAGAGATTTATTAGAGGCTCCACTGTAGTTTTAAATTTTATTCAGACTTAGAGTTTAGTTTTAATTTGTAAAGGCAATATGCCTTAGTTTGACTTTCCGTTTTGATTTATGTTGAGACATCGTATGTTATTTCAGACTCCATATGTATTTCAGTTTATTTCCAGTTGAGACATGACCTTTATTTATGAGATATCATCCTCTTTATCATGTCTATTATTATTGTTCTACTTCTTTGCCTGTTTTGTACCTACACTTTTATTTGATCCCACTAGAGGATATTACTGTGATTGGTAAAACTTGTTGTTGCACAGTGTGGGTGCATGGCATGTTTGACATCTCTGGGTTCACCTTGGACTACAGCCATGTATGAAAACAGGGGCGTCACAGTTGGTATCAGAGCTCTAGTTCCAGTATCCTTAGGATCATCCTGTGTCGAGTCGTGGAGCTAGGATAGAGTTTCTTAGGATTCATATATAGAGTCTGTAAGGATTTCCTAGTATGAGTGAGGACGATATATGCGTATATCTCAAAAATTGAGAATTTTTTTATGACAACTATTTTATGTTGATTGAAGTTATTTGCGTGAATACTATGTGTTATGAATTCATATTGTGATACGTTATATATATGTATTTTTGTTATCTCACTTACTGTGAAAATTAAGCTCTCCTTTTGATATTATAAATATCGAAACAAGGATGTGGTTGAGGTAAAACTCGTACTTGGAGAGCTGGGCATGCAGAGCCGAGCCACAGCAGGCTCCACAGTATTTGATCGACTTCATGGCGGCATTAGCAGCAAGATCTTACAACAATCGAAGAGAAAAAAGTGTATCCGTTTCCGTCAGCAACACCACTTTTAAGAGATTCATCACCGGTTGTACCCATCGTGGAAGTAAAGATGAAATACCAATGAGTACACCACCACCACAATCAGTTATTGATAGAGCCGCAGAGCAGGAGATTTAACTCTGAAAGGATAAGAAAAATATCAGACAGTATGAGCACCAAAATTCTAAGGCACACCAGTTTCAATTACAACCTATAAGGGAAAGAGTATATGAAAGTTTATTGAACATCTGCTAGGAACCAAGCAGAAGTCAAATATATATTCAGCATTAAGGACCATCGCTGGAGGATAGCAACAACATCCAGATTTTTGACGAGACAACAATTATCACCTATTTGGGAGAATTTAGGTCATTTCTTCATCAAACAATTAGCGCTAGTCTAAGTGAAGCAGGGAGATATACCCATAGTGAAGGAAGAAATCAAAATCCAGAATAGTGACAATAACAATGGCAAGAGAACCATTGTGAAAATCTAGAGAAACCTAACAACGGGAGAATGATTTTATCCTAGCAACAAGGACAAGATAAGAAAGGAGCACAATGTGATTAGAGAGCGCCGGAGTAGCGCAAAGATTCAAAGAAACATGTTACAATCACAACAAGATCGAACAAATAGCAAAAGACATGTAGCAGTTCACAACAGGAAGCTAGCATGATAAAGGTCGCAGTCGGTAATCTCAGAGTCGTAATTTCGACCAGCAGTGAGGAAATAGAAGTACTTGTTAATCCGAAGATTTAGGGGCCAGCAGGCCAGATTTGTATTATCCAGGAGATTTGCACTATCCAGCAAAGTCTATCCAGCTGTACCGCATGATCAGAGTACGAGCAGAGTTTTATTCGTGACTTCATTTTTAGTTCGGATCTAGTTTGATTTATGAAATTCGTTTATCTATTATCCTTCGTACCTTTGTTGATGGGTGTCAGCTTGTAGCATTCCTTAGATTTTCCATTGTCAGTGCCTACCCCTCTAGGGGGTGTCCCTTCCATCTGTAGGAGATGTGTTATCAAACTAGATGAGTCTGAATTAGACATCGAGTTGATCGTGTTGTCGATGTTAAATTTTTGGTACGGATTGGTTATCTTCCGACCATGATAGTTTTGATTGCTTTGCGTAGACGGTCAATTTACGAGCGTCCAATGGGTCCGAGATGATTGTAGCAACCTCCCAGGGCAACCGTTTTGCGGAGTCATTTCTGGCGTACATCGAGGAGGTGATGCGATGGGATCAGGGTATTGATTTATTGGAGACTAGAGTTGTCTCAGAGTATCAGGATGTCTTTCAGGACATACCTGGATTACCTCCTGTGTGAGAGGTTGAGTTCTGTATTGAGTTGCAGTCAGGCACAGCCCTGATATCCCGCGCATCCTATCACATGGCACCAGCTGAGATGAGGGAGCTTCAAACCCAGTTGGACGAGTTGTTAGCTCAGGATTTTATTCATCGGAGTCATTCTCCGTGGGGAGTGCTAGTTCTCTTCGTGAAGAAGAAGGATGGCAGTATGCATTTGTGTATTGATTATAAAGAGTTAAACAAGGTCACTATCCGGAATAGGTACCAATTACCTAGGATTTATGACTTGTTCGATCAGCTGCGCGAAGCGCATGTTTTGCGAAGGCTGATCTTCGTTTTGAGTTATTGTGGTTACGAGTTCGGGAGAGGGATTTTCTCAAAGCCGTGTTTTCCTGGTTCGATATGAATCTTTTGAGTTTCTGGTCATACCATTTGGGTTGACCAATGCACCCGCTGTATTCATGGATTTGATGAACCGGGTTTTTCGTCCCTTCTTGGATCAGTTCGTGATAGTTTTTATCGACGACATCATCATTTATTCGAGATCGGAGGTAGAGCACGAGCAATATCTCCAGTTAGCTTTGCAGACTCTACAGGAGCATCAGTTATATGTCAAGTTCAGCGAATGTGAGTTTTGACTTTCAGAAATTAGATTTCTCAGTCACATCATCAGCAGAAAGGGCATAGCAATAGATCCGGCTAAGATTTCAATAGTTCTTGATTTGGAATCCGCCGAAGATGGAGATAGAGATTCATAGCTTTTTGGGTTTAGCCGGCTATTATTGGAAGTTTATCTAGGACTTCTCAAAGATTTCGACACCACATACACGCCTTACGAAGAAGGGTGTATAGTTCATTTGGAGCATGGAGTACCAGAAGGCCTTTGATACCTTAAAGGTTAAATTATCTACAGTGCCCGTTTTAACTATTTCGAGCAACGACAAGACATTTGTGGTCTACACAAATACATCATTGGCAGAGTTAGGAGACGTTTTGATGCAGACTCAGAGAGTAGTAACATATGTCTCGCAGCAATTGAGAGTACATGAGCAGATCTATGTCCACTTATGACTTTGAGTTAGCAGCAGTGGTATTTGCACTGAAGTCATGGAGACTCTACTTATATAAAGTATAGTTTGAATTATTCACAGACATCAGAGTCTTAAGTATTTTTCTCTCAGAAGGAACTCAACCAGAGACAAAGGAGATGAGTTGAGTTTATCAAGGACCACGAGTCCGCGATTCAGTATCATCTGGGGAAGGAAAATGTCGTAGCAGATGACTTGAGTAAGAAACGTCAACATCGGGTTTCGGCTTAGAGGTGCTCGTTGTATTGAGATATTCTCACCCTTAGCCAGTGTGATTTTAGACATGAGATTGGTAGAACCAGTGCATTGTAGGGAGCTATGTCAGTGCAGCCAGCTTGGAGTGTCAGAGTTGTCAGAACTCAGTTAGAAAACTATTGAATTCAGATCCAAAAGGAGGAAATTTACAAAGAGCTTAAGACTGATTAGACCGTTGGAGCAGAGGGAAGTCTACAGATGAAGGACAGGTTGGTTATGCCAGCCAATGCAGAGTTTAAGAGGGAGTCGCTAGATGAAGCACATCGTACTCGGTACAGAGTGCATTGAGAGACCCCTACGATGTAAAAGGACCTAAAGAGACACTCTTGGATGGAGTGATATACGTAGGAAGGTTTCAGAGTATGTAGCTAAGTGTCTTACCTGTCAGTGAGTAAAAGCGGAACATCAAAGACCGACAGGAACACATCAGCCTTTACCCATTTCGGAGTAAAAGTGGGCAGACATTTCTATGGACTTTATTGTAAGGTTATCGAAGTCGAAGAAAGAGAATGATTTGATTTGGGGTGATAGTTGATAGACTGATAAAGTCAGCACATTTTATTCCAGGGAGGATATTTATTCAGGAGACTATTCAACTTCGTGGAGTTCCAGATACGGCAGTATCAAATTGAGACGGATTGTCAGACGGAGAGAGTAAATCAGATGTTGGAAAACAAATTGCGGGCTTGTGTTATTTGATTTTCAAGGTAGCTGGGAGGATCATATTTCATTGGTAGAGTTCGTTTAGAACAATAATTATCAAGTGACAATCGGTATGACCCCGTATGAAGTATCGTACGGGAGGCCTTACAAATCGCCTATATGTTGGGTAGAGCCGGAGAAGAGTTTAATACTTGTGCCAGAGCTTATGAGTTAGATTACTGAGGAAGTAACATTGACCAGAGATTGGATTCTAGCCGTTTAGAGTCGACAAAAGAGCTATGCTAATAAGAGATGAAAACCCTTGGAGTTTCAGATTTGGAGATTCGGTTAGGCTGAAGGTATCACATGTGAAAGGTGTTTAGCAATTCGGGAGACAGAAAAAGCTTACGCCGAGATACATTGGACCGTATCAGATTTTGGAGAGCATTGAGCTGTGTCATACAGACTAGATCTTCCAGCATTGATGTCTAGTATACACAATGCATTTCATGTTTCTATGCTTAGGAAGCACTTTCATGATGTAGAGCAAAAGCGAATGATGAACGCACTGAAGATTTAGCTTTAGAATGATCTGACTATGATTGAAATCCAAGTTTGTATGCTTGCTAGGGAAGACAAGAAATTTAGAAACAAGATGTTTTTCCTTTGTGGCAATTCAGCGAAATTGGAAAGGAGTTGAGGAGGTTCTTGGGAGCGCGAGGAGGGTATACATCGCGACTACCCACACCTATTTGATTTAGTAAATTAAATTTTTGTATGACTTATTTATGGCTTATGGTTGCATGTATGGTGATGTTTATACTTAACACTAAAATGAGAGTATTACCACTTATCTCCTAAGTACTTGGAACATATGGTATATATATGAGGGGTTCCTTGTTTGGAATTTTCGCTCGATGTACTTGTTCTATTTAGTTAGGTGTTAAGTGGGGGTATTTACATTTTAGATGGTTAAGTGTAGACATCGAAGATGATTTTCGGGAGCGCAAATATGTTATGTCGCGTGACTTCCTGCACCTATTGAGAAAGTGGATTGATTTATGTGTGCGATTATTTGTGTGGTTATATTTAGATTTAACGCTAGAATGAGAATATTTCCGCTTAATTCTTAATCTTTTGGAATACATGGTATATATATGGGGGGTTCCTTGTTTGGATTTTTCGCCCGACGTACTAGATCCATTCGATTAAGGGTTGAGTGGGAATATAGTCATCCTGGATTGTTAAATATAAATATCCCTATATGCTTATCAAGAGTAAATATTCTGAGATGTTTATGTTTGCAGGTTAAATTAGACCCTCTATGTGCTTTTCTAGTATTATTATTTGCTTAAGTATGATTTCTGAATTTCGAGAACGAAATTCTTTTAAGGGGGGAAGAATGTAAAACCCCAAAAATTTGAATATTTTATGATAAATAATAATAAATGTGTTATATATTTATAAATAATATACTATGATGTTTGAGTATGCTAAAAATTGGTTTGAGATCAATTCAATGTATATATGTATATATATAAGAGCAAATGCACAATTCATGCTCGATGTATAAATCTGGAAATTTATGACTAGCGGAGAGATTTTATATTTTTCTCATAGATGTAGTAGGTATTTGGAAAAACTTAAAAGATAAAAGTTGTAGGTATCTTCAAGATATTTCCAAAAAGTCTTAGATCACCTCATTCTGAGGTTAGACGTGAAAGTTAAGGGCAAAATACCGAAGGTCATTCTCCTAGTCAGATTAGGATTCCTGGTTCGGGTCAAACGGGTTTATTTCGGGTTTGCATATATATAAACATGTGTTTTCACAAAAAATAATATCCTTACATCAGAGTTTCAAACCCTAGCAGCTCCTCTTCCTCTCTCTAAATCCCTAGCCCTAAAGTTGAGAATTTTGAGAGCTTTGTGAAGCAAATATCGACACGAGGGCGAAATCATCAACGTGTAGCAAGGGGAAAACGGCTTGGTTGCACTTCTTTTTGGTTGCTGGTTATTTCAGAGGCTTAGAATGATATCTAAGGTAAGATTATCTTCATCCAAACCCTTCCCCATAGTTAAATAACTAGTTAGATGTTTAATATGATGTTGAATATGTGTTTTCATGCTTGAATCTTAACTTGATGTGATAAAAGTTAAATTTTTGATGTTAAAACATAAACCAATGCTAGATTAGTAATTTTTTTTCTTACTGTTTATGAAAGTATCATGATGATGATCATTAGTATTTTTTATAATTTCATTTATATATGAGAAATTTAAGAGATGTACTAAATAAATATTTTCTGCAGAAAACTATAGCAATTATATCATATTTAACTAAGATTTTGAAATAGAAAATAAACTCCAAATTTAACCAAACTAGTGCTAAATGAAAGATATATGTATCTAGTTTTTAAAACATAAGACTAATCTTAAAAATCATTTGTATAGAGAAAGATATGATCTTTTTACTAACAACATGTCCTATAGAAAAATGGCTGCACATATATAATGTTTAACTAAAGATTTGGGATAATAAATAAACTCCAAATTGAACCAAACTTATGTCATTTGAAAGATGTATGAATTTAGTTTTCAAAACAGAAAACCATTTGTAAAAATAGTTTTCTTAGAGAAAGATATGCTTGTTTTACTAACAGATATCACGTCTGTTTTTCCTGCTCGTTTTTGTGGAGCTGTGTTGCGCCGTTTTGAGGTGCGTTCACGGAGTTTTGTGCCGCTTGATGTTATACATATAGTTATGAATATGTTATGTTATACATTTAAGAATACCAAGGGGATTATGATAAATTTTGATTTGATCATATTTGAATTAGATATAGTTTATATACATGTTGGATGTCGTTGATAAGCACAGCTTAGTACTAAATGGGATAGTGCATCGACACACCAGATATATACGGTTTATACATGAGGTAACTATCATTGATGAGCATAGCTTAGTATTATATGGGATAGTGCATCAACATGCCAGAGATACAAAGATTTATATAAGGTGGATATCGTTGATGAGCTCAGTTCAGTACTACATGAGGTAGTGCGTCGATATTCCACATGTACATGCCATTGAGTTAGATTTTAGGAGGCTAGATCTAGTCGTCCATCCCGCACTAGGGTGCGATGAGGCTCGTGAGCCGTATTTCTAGGATGCCTATTTGGTAGTCCGTCCTGTACTCATGTTACGCACTGAGATCGTGATGAGACTAATGAGCCGTGTACATAGTTCAGGATACCTATAGGGTAGTCCGTCGTACTGAGATAATTACTTGATAGCCTAAGTATGACAGATGTCGATTATAAATACGACCTATCAGTGAACTATATAACTGAGATACGTTACTTTTGAAAGTATACAAAATTATGTGTTGGTATTTTATTCTATCTCTCCAGTGATTATGGAAGATATTATAAATACGATGTGTTGATATCTTGTTTCTTTTATTGTCTTTTTTTTCTTAGTTGGGATCAATGATTAGAGATTCACAATTTGAGACTTATGGTATATACATGAGGGTTTCCTTATTTGGATTATTTTGCTCGACGTACCAGTCTCGTGTTATGTATTTCTAATTATTAGTTTCATTAGATTGTTTATTCTTAGTTTGGTATTAATGTTTAGATGTTTACGATTCGAGACATATGGTGTATATATATGAGGGTTTCCTTATTTGGATTATTTCGCTCGACGTACTACATCTCGTTTTGTAGGTGTCTGAATATTAATTCTGCTAGATACGGGTAAAATGTTATAGGTAGACTATGCTTAATAGATAGAGCATCCACTCCATCCTAGCAGCCCTTCCCCTGAGGGCGGATGGGGGTAATCTTGCTGTAGCACTCTGACGCTCTTATTGTTTTTTTTCTTTTAAAAATACTCTTTCAGGTAGCTCGGAGTTCCGGAGAGCCGCAGGATGACGGAGTTCTTGCATAGTCGCCGTTCTGAGAGATTTATTAGAGGCTCCACTGTAGTTTTAAATTTTATTCAGACTTAGAGTTTAGTTTCATTTTGTAAAGGCAATGTGCCTTAGTTCGACTTTCCGTTTTGATTCATGTTGAGACATCATATGTTATTTCAGACTTCATATGTATTTTAGTTTATTTCCAGTTGAGACATGACTTTTATTTATGAGATATCATCCTCTTTATTATGTCTATTATTATTGTTCTACTTCTTTGTATGTTTTGTACCTACGCTTTTATTTGATCCCACTAGAGGATATTACTGTGATTGGCAAAACTTGTTGTTGCACAGTGTGGGTGCATGACATGTTTGACATCTCTAGGTTCACCTTGGACTGCAGCCATGTGTGAAAACATGGGCGTCACATTAATGTTCTCCACAGATATGTTTTTCCCGTACCACCGTATCCATAAACGAAAAAAACTTCACCATTATTCTCAAAAACAGCATCGATAATTCTATCATACACATGTCTCTGTTCAGTAGTTAAGCTACTTAGAAGTTCATTATGTTCGATTGCTAGAGACTCCTTGGTGTAGTTTAACTCATCTTGGATGAGCTTGTTATGAAAATCAGTAAGATTTATGCTTTTTGGAACTGGAAGTGGAGGATAATCACCCAAAGTTTTACCATTTCCTTACAAAATCTTTTCTATTTCTGCAAGAGCCAAACTCTTTAGCTGATCATCATTTAGTTGCAAATCTGATAAGTAATAGGAAACAAATTAGAAAGAGACATATAACATATGATTGAATAATAATTCAAAGTTGTTAAAGAACAAAAAAAAGATAATAAAATCAAGAATCTTAAAATTATAAAACACAAAACAATAAGAGAATAGAATAATCATCATAGAAACATAGTTTTACATTAGAATAGATTTATCGAATAAACTGACATAATTAAAGTTACAACTTTTCCTTACAAAATATTTTCAATAATAATGAGTATATTAGCTGAAATAATATAAGATCGTAAGAAATACGCAAAAAATAAAATATGACATACATGTTATTGCATACTGTTAAATGAAAGGAAGAAAATTAAGTTGAAAAATTACCTTTATATTGTAGCACTTTTCTTTGATTATATAGTATATCTTCTGTAATTAAGTGTCTTGTCTTCTCCCATACAAATTCAGGTCTAGACAAAGAGTTGGACATTAGCAAAGTTGCAAATAAACTTCTTAAAAGTCGTCCAGAACCCCAGAAGGATGCTTCCATAATCCCGTCAACGTATTCCTTGTTATCATCAAGTAAACCCAAAGCATAGCAAGCTTCTTTGAATGTGGGATAGACGACACTGTTAACCGTCTGAATATCTTCATAGCATTTAGGTCCTCTTACTATATTGAGCAGAATTCTCAAATAGTATAATTCTCCTCAACTTGGAGGTATATAATAAATTCTCCCAATCGCAAATCCTCGTTTCCCTGGTTTCCATTCATGCAATTTACTTTTCCATACAAACTTCATAGGAAACTCATTGTACGTTAGAAGTCTAGCTTTAGGATACACTTTGTTTGCTTCCATCCAAGCTAAAAACATAGTCTGCTCAATGCCAAGTCTATTGATCACTTCGTCAATTGCATCATTGTCTTCATAGATAACATATTGTTCATTCAAAAGATGAAAACACAATCTTTCTACTACAGGTTCTCTTTTATGAATTTCATAGACAAATATTCTCCAAGCTGCTTCACATGGAGAAATATATCTACAATCATAATACATTTTGATTTCATCAACTATTTGATCCTTATCGCTTGCAGAACTTTCATATAGTGATGCGGTGACACGATCATGCCATTTGTTTATGTATTTAAATAAGTACTTGATGGATCTCGGCTGATTGCACCATTCAATATTAACATGTGCCTGGTACTTAATGAGAAGTTTAGAATTGTATGGAACAACAAAACGATTATCAAGTTTGACATAATTCTTTTCGATAATCTTGCCATCATCCCTTCTTCTATATATTGGATAACCATCATTATCAATAGTGATTCTCTGGACAAACTTCCTTGGGAAGTGATTAGAGCATTTGCCATCCTTCATGCATGGAGAATGTACATTGGATTGGCCACATGGACCATGAATCATATAATTTTTTACGCACTCATACAATTCAGGATTTTGCTTTTTATCTGAAATTTCAGCACAATAATCTTATCTATGTCATCAGCAGTAGGATACTTGTCTTCTGGAACCAAGAATAGTAGAATATGAGCATGCGGTAAACCTCTTTTTTGAAATTCAACTGTATATGCAACTGCGACATGAAATTTTAAATTCATTAACAAAAGAATCTAAAACCAATTCAATACAAAAGTACAAAAAGAGAAGAAATTTTGATTTCATTAATTAACAAATTAATAAATAAAACTAAAATTAATTCAATGTAAAAGTACAAAATGATAACTTAAGTAATACTATATAAGGACATCTAATTTATATATATTATTTAAAGGCACATAAATATAGTCTTTACATATTAGGTATTCTTAAAATTGAATTTAAAAAATTAAATATCATGACACACATGACAGAGAATGTATATTAGTCAATTTCATCTAATTTTGTTGTAAATAGATATAATAATAAGCAATTCACTTTTAAAAAGTAGCTTATGTATGATGCTTTATAGGGAAAGAATAACAAACAAAATATACATTAAAAAGAGATATGTTCTCATACCAGTTTTGACAGAACCAAACAATTTGTGATGCTTCAGATCTCGAATAAGTTGTTCAAGTTTTAGTTTGAAGACTCTACAAACAATGTCCGGTCTATCCTCTGGATTGCAACCATAGCTCTAAACTAATTTTACAATCTCTGGCTATTTTGAATTACATGTGAAAGTGATGAACAAATCCGAATATCTAGCCCGCTTGCAAATAGCCATAGCATCTTGATAATTTTGTATCATGTATCGTGCACCTCCAGTGAAAGAGGATGGTAAGATAATGCACTTCCCCTGAGAAGCCGGAATAGTTTTACCTCTTAAAACAGCTTCAGTAAGACCTTTGTATAAGTCATCTCTAAGCTCCTTTTGAGGATTCCTAATGTATGACAATCTTCCACTCTCAATCATTGTATAAGCATCTACTATAAACTGCTACATAATCTCCTTGATAGTAATATTGTAGGTGCTTCGTTATCTCTATTTTGAAGTCTAAATGCAAAAAATTCTCTCATTGTAAGATTTTTTTATTCGAGATGCATTATTTGAATCTCTATGAAAAGTATTCTCTTGATAACCATCTTCCCCGTAGGGAAACAAAAAAGGATACTGCATCGGTAAGTAAGATGGGTGCAGCTCATTGATTCTTTTAAGCTCACCACTTTGTGACTCTACTATTATATCTCTATCGACATTGAAGCTATCAACATCTCCTACGATAAGAGCAGCAACCTCAGAAGTTATAGGAAGATTATAAGTCATGCCATCATTATGTCTTTTACGGATCAACCTTAGGCTTACATTTGCGGATTCTTGTTATCAAACCTCTGTTTAGCCATTCTAAAAGATTTTACAAATGGATTATATTCATCAAACATCTCTTTTAAACTTTGAGCAATGGTAGAATCTAACCCTCTAGAATGATCAGAAGAACTGCAAAAAATGTTTCATGCATAACAATTAGTTTAAGTAATTATAAATACAGAAATAGCAGAGAAAAAA
>BQKN01000714.1:0-17058 GCA_022839385.1 Asparagus kiusianus | reverse complement strand
TGTTGATTTTGTATGCAAAGTTTCACTGGGAGATATATGTCTATTAACAGAGGTATGTGTTATTGAATGTATCTTTAATTGTTGGCAACTATTTACATATGAATATGTGGCAATCTAATAAGATATATGTCAGTTAGGCACCTTATATCAACAAAGAAAAGAATATCTGAGCTGATTTTGAGCATAATTTGGGTGCACAGATTTGTTGATCTGAACTCAATCCTTTAAGAAGATCCAGATTGTGTGACTGAAATGTTTATGGTACTAATGGTAAGGGAAAGAACTTCTGTTAAATGTACAAAATACTGAGCTTGGCTATGTGATAATGACATTTCACAACTTAAAAGTCTTAAACTGATCTATCAAAGGAAATCCTATTAAACAGACGATACAATATCTATTCGAGTTTCATGCAATGATTAATGTCTGTGGCATAGAATTGTTTGTAATATTAGAGTCTGGTTATGTTTTAAGAGTGGAAGAGGATCTATAAATTTCAAATTATTCATCCCATTAAGGATATTTCTTCTACATAGGGAGTTCTATCTTCCACTTGCTTCTTCCTTTACTCATGGTTGTTCCCTGTCACATCACTTATGTTTATGGGCAATGCCCAAAAAGAAAACAAATTTTAGTGGTGGCCTAATATTTGTGGATGGTTGAGTTATGACTTATGACAGTGGTATAGGGAAGAAAGTATAATCATTTGGACTGTATTTTGTATTAGCAACTCATATGGGTTATTTGAAAAGGACTGAAGATGAGTACATGGAGAATCAGAGATGTCTTTTCAAGCTCTAGGTTTGCATGCTATCAAGATCCTGACTTTATGTTGCACCTAAGACAACTCTACCTTTCACCCCAAGTTCCCAGCATACCCAAGGCAGTTTAAGTTAATATTCAGGTCCCAGACAGAGCAGGTTTGACTCTGTTCTTTGTTTATACCACTCTTACTCTTTCCAAGCAATAATGTCATGTTGATGTACTAAAGTATTTCTCTCTGATGTTTGCATTTAATTAGGGTTATAGCCTAAACCGCAGAGGGAACTATATTGCTCATTTGGTGATAATTAGGTTTGCTTGTACCTGGAACAGAAACTAATGTTAAGTGACTGCTTAGGGCTGTCTTAGATAGTACGAAATGTTGGGAAATTGTGGGACTAAATGATGTTGAAGTAGAGGGAACTGACATATTTCTGTGCAAGTAGCAGAAGTTGAAGTCCTTAGAAAGGGAGTGGTTACTTATTGCCTGAGGCTTGTCGCTTCTTTCTCTTCTTGAAATCTGGAACGAGCCTCACATTAATGGAGGATTTGGAGCAGTTTGTTTTCACTTTCATAACATGTAAATTCTTAAGGATAATTCACTTAGTAGGAGTAATGTAATGACTATATCAATAGCAGACCTTGTGAAGGATTTTAAAACAAGTCACCATCCTTCTAGGCTTTGAATGTTCAAGGCTGTCACATGTTCGGCAGTGGATCCAATCTTTTAACAATAAAAAAGGATGTTTTCTGGTGCTAGTAAGTCATAACTCATAAAGGATGTCTTGAAGGCAATTATCTTTGAGGAACTTAGTTAAGTTAAAACAAGAGATGCATAAGTATTATAGTAAAGCCTACCTAATGTTTATCGTGGTTGATCGCCATCAAAGAAAGCATATAGCAAAGATGTGATGCATCATAGGAAGGGAGAAGAATAAAGATGGAGAGGAAAAAGATACAAGAAGAGAAACTATGGAGGTACTTTCTGTAGAATTCCATGTCAGTTTGCATGGTAACCTGCTTGAGTAGACACCTCACTCGCGCTATTTGATTTAGTCATAATAAATTTAACTGAAGAAAGTAAATAAATAAATAATGAAATAAAATTCAAAATCATAATAATGCTTAATTCAATTAGTTAACTATCTAATGAGTTCAAGGATACTTTTGTTGGCTTATTTTTCAATACAACTTTGACTCCTAAGGAGTTGCCAACTTGCCACCTCACTCAACTCCCTTCAACCCATCCTAGTTCCTGTCGTGCGTACACACTCTGGCATGATGATACCAAGCAAGCATAGTCCTAATGCCGGTCACATGCCTGCTTAGGCAGTTGTTTCAGCTTGCTAGTATGAAAATGATCTGGGCTGTGTAATCAAGCATATACACGCAACGGTGGAGGAGAAGTTCAACAAGACACTCCTATACTAAGTTTGCTGTAATTAAATTGATATATCTTCTTTGGGTAAACATGCATAGATCTTTAAGACATGATATAAGCCAAAGAACAACAATAGTTCACTCTACTCTAAATTTTACTGGAAAATATTAAAATTTCAATCAAGGTAACTATAAGATTCTTTCTTAGAAGAAAAAAGAGAAGAAAAGAACACATGAAAGTATGATCATGATTTCATGTTTTAACTTGAATTTGCTTCTAACTTGAGCATTGACCTTGTGCAGGATGGAGCTGGACGTGTTGGCAAAATGCTTTTTGCACGTCAAGGAAAAAAATTTGACTATGATTTAAAACAGGTGAAAGCAGTAGGTTTATCTTTTTTTAAAGCTTTTTCTGCAGGATCTTGTGCTTACAAATCTTATTGTTAACTAAAACATTGAAAATGAACCCAGCTGCGATTTACTGGCGATCTTTTAATGGAATTGGGTGCTGCAGTGGAGTTAGCTACCACTACCATGCCAAACCTGTTCTTACCGTTAGCATGTGCAGCCAATGTATTAAAGGTACTCTATACTTGCAGCAGTTTCTGTCATTTTAAATTGAACTAAATTGAAGTTTATCTCTCTCTGTCATTTTAAATAAATTCATGTGGTGTGATCTTATGCTTCTAACCTGTGTAGAATGTTGCTGCCGTGACATCAACGTCAACACGTACTCCAATATACAAGGCCTATGCAAGAGGGGAAAACATTGGGGATGTCACAGCCAAGGGGGAATGTGTTGGCAATATAGCAGATCTGGTATGCTCATGCTGATCCTAGTACACAGATGCTTTAAAATATCAGCACTACAACATGTCTAGCACATGAAAATTGTCTAGGATGGCCAGGTTTTCTTTGTGTGCGTGTATATTTTAAAACCTAAGTAAATACTGCTTCTGACTCATTAGCTGATCTTTTACATGCTTAACCTGAACTACTTCCATTAAGGTTGAAATTACATGCTATAGGGAACTATATTCTCAATATCAAGAGTGGAGGATGAGAAAGGGATTGTGATAACATATAAAAGTTTATTCTCTTACTTGATCAAAAGGACCAGGAAAGAAATACTATTTAGAGCAATTGTTAAATCAGCAACAAATAGAACTGCATGAAAGGTATTCTTTAAAAACAGGGAAAAGTTTGATTTTATTTTTTGGTAATTTATTTCACTGGGTGGCAGACAAATAGTGCCACCTAAGTTTCATAGAAATGGGTACGAATATGGGTATGGGTACGGGTGCGTGTACAATATACAATTTTTTTTTTGTAAAATGTTGGGTACAGGGTCATTATTACATATAAAGGGTGAAATTAATAATTTGTATGAAATGATTATTGTTTTTCAGTTCATGTGTTAGTAGAATCAAAATTCCTATCACATTTTTAAGTTTCTTTTATTATGTCAGTAATTATAAATTGGAAAGTACTCGTTATCGGATTAGACACTCAAACGACTCTTTTAAATCATAGTTTTGAACTTGGATATGGGCTGAAACAAACATGACCCATGTCTAACGAGTTTCAAGAAATGGATATGAATGTAGGATATACATCCAATAAGTGTATGATAAGTGTTATAACTTAGAGCATATATTATATACTTGAGTACATGTCAAAATAAATTTGTGCATATATCCAAGGAGCATCCATGAAGTTTCGGCACTGACATGTGTCAAGTATGTGTTCGGTACAGCTACGACCTTTCATGATAGAAGTACCAGGGTGACATATAATATATTGTAGAAATGAATAGAAATACCCTTTAGCAAAGGATGCTGCTTCTGATTTCTGTATCGCTATTCACATGTGACTTCTTTTGGAAGATTATCGTCTATTGGACTAACAGCAGCTGATCTATCTGATCTGTTCTTCAGGATGTCAAGTTTTAAAATATCGGCTGAAACTCATAATTGGTGATTTCCAATGTGATTTTTTAGGGTTTTCATGTGAACTCCAGGTTCTGCTCAAAATTTGGAAGGGTATTCCCATCCATAATGTTTTAGTCGGGTATAACAATGAAGGTTTTCATTTCAAATAAACAAGAAAATGATGTATGACATGTTGCCTTGTCAGACACTATTTGTCAGCCAAGTTATAAAGAAACAAATATTAAAGGGGGAAAAGAGAGAAGAAAGGTGATGACGTATGGATTGATTTATCCCATCTCTCTGCCTGGTGTCTTTTGTGTAATATTACACAACTTTTATTTGTACTGCCTCCATCCGCCACTTTGTCCTACTTCCTTAGAGATGCTCATTAGTTATGGTTAGACTTAAGTTTAAGGGGTTAGAGGTATGGATATTATATTAAATTGTTTCAGTTTGAAGTTATATTGGTTTCAATTTTGAGTTCCATCAGTTTTAGCTGCTAATTCCTGGTCCACTCGTGTCATGTCTTAAAGCATATCAGTGGCGTTAGTTTAAGAAAAAACACTTGCAATTTGTAGACTCCCTTGTGTTAGGGGTGGAACATGTTGGTGGTTCCGGATCCTACAGGATGAACTTGAGAATCCAATGTAAGATTTGTAGGACCCAGTGACCCACTTAGTAACCTGAGTACATTGGGAAATATAGCATGCATTTGAGGACACCAACAATGTTGTATCAGATGGTCCAATTTCCAATTTCTTTTCAATAATTCTATTAGGAGTTGAAACTTGAGAGTATAAACTTAATAAGTCCTTTCTCATATATGTTATTTTATTTTTATATTACAAATATTAGTCAATATGACCAAGTTAACTCATGCATTAGGCATTTAAGAAGAAACGAGATGATTACGTAGTTCTATGTGAAGGTTTATTGAATGTCATTTTGTTGTATTGGTATCCTTAAGAATTTACATCTAGATCTGGGGTTAGGCCATTGGATCAATGTCTTGGGTCCTTCTATGAGTAAGCTATCTGATATGATTTTAGGATCCAATTTCAGCTTGAATTGGGATCATGTAATCATGCCCCATTGTCCCTTGTACCTTGTATAATTAAAGTTTACAACTGTAAACATAAGGAATGGTTTTTGTTCTCAAGTTTCAGTTTGCATCTAGATAAAATTATTACAAGTGTAAATGGTACCTTATATTGCAATTATCTCCTTTTTTGTATTATTAGATTATAAAACTATAACCTTCACCTCCCCACAACTTTCGAGTTTTGTGTACTGGAAGGATCCTTTAACATGGTATTAGAGCAACCTAGGATCAATTCCCATCTACCACGAATTTAAAGCGAATTTAGAAAAGGATATCGCTATGTGACTCTAGATTTCACGTAGAAAATGGCGTTGAACCTGTAGGGACATGTTAGAGTATAAAGTTATTTAACTCTCAACTCTCATCACAACTTTGGAGTTTTGTGTAGCGGAAGAGTCCTTTAAACATGTGTAGTCACTTTAGAAATAATTTCTTGTCAAGTATAGGCCTTTCTATAGTTTACTTTTTGCATCATCGTCTTAATTCAGAATGAATATATTACATTTTTAATGTTATGAAAGCTGAAAATCTGTTTTTTTTTCTTTTCTTTTCTTTTTTTCCCTTTTTTTGAATCACCAAATTTGGCAAGATCCAAACTCATTGCAGATAGCCCACAGTTATCTTCTCCTTATAAATTTATAAACTTGTCCTTCAACTTTCGATGATTCTTTTGCCTTTATTCTTTAGTTTGTATTTGCCAAATAAAGCACTCTTTGTTTCATTTATTGTGGCAATTCATCCTGTGCTTTTATGTATAGCTGGGGACTGGACTTAGTATCTTAATGTCAAAGAGGAACCCATCCTTGGTGTCTTCTTTTGCCATCCTTTCATGTGGATATGTTTTCAGTTCATACCAGGAGGTTTGCTTCTTACATATATTGTATATTGGCTTATGTTTGAACTGTTTGACATAAACCTGATTACTTTATTCATTTATGGTCCTAGGTTAAATCTGTTGTACTGCATACTCTAAACCGAGCAAGATTCACTGTAGCTGTGGAGTCCTTTCTGAAGACTGGTAGGTTCCACACTACCTAATTTTCTATAATTGTCAAATCAACGTTAATATTTCTAATGGAAAAAGAAAACCTATATGCTGAAGTGTTCTTCAACAGACAATGATGCACGAGGTGGTCCTAATGAGATTGTAGTTTGAAGTTTTACAGCCTGGCACACAATTTATCTGGGATAACTAACACTTGATGTGATTATTATCATTGTTTTAAATATCCCCGACATGACCTGATATATCCCCCGATATATCATTTTACAAGGCTTGCCGCAACCGATATGGTCTTTAAATATCCTTTACCGTTTTTTGGCTATTTTGAGTGATAAATCCCCGATATGGCTGATATATTAGCCGATATGTAGACCAATATATATTTTTATATAGCTTGTTGCAAAATAATATACCGTGTTTGGAATTTTTGGGTGAGATATCAAGATTTCCCCATTATATCAAATGACATTTTGCCCTAAAAAAGCAGATCGAATGTTGCAACATTGCTTTGCACTTTTGTTTGTTTTAGAAGGTTGATTAGTGATCCTAAACATATATTATTCATATTTTGTATGCTTAAATTTCATTATATATGTTGAGATTACATTTTAATGCATTATACTATGTATGTAAACATTCATTATGGCATTCCGATATTTACCACATATCCCCGATATTTCCCCGTTATCCGCAATCCGATATGAATTTTGACCATCCGATATTTTCCCGATATCCGATATTTAAAACCTTGATTATTATCTTTTATTTTCAACATATTGCACAAATATATCTTCATATATTTAGGCAATGTAGTTGAATCCATCCCACAATTTCATGCTTTCTATTAAACTGGCAGATCCATGTTTATCAGAATGAAGACGAAAATTCTAATTTAATATATAAACGTTTACAGATCATGCCGTATTTCTCAAATGCTCATATCAGTATAATTTTATAGTCTCTTTTCTTCCTCTAGAAATGCTTGTTATTTTAAACCAACTTCTAGTTTTGGTGTATTCTTATACTACTGATTGCCCCATGATATTTTGTAGGAAATGTTCCCTCATTGAAGGAAGGGAATTCTAAAGAGAGCATATTCAGTCCTCCATGGTCCAAACGACCGGTTATTTTAGGTGTGTAAATTTCATCTCCTTTCCTCTTTTTTTTTTCTGTGCCACTGAATGACTTCTGAGTTGGATTAGATAAATTTATGTGATGCTGGGCGCTCTTATCTAACATATGTTTTTTTACCTTCCTATAGGCTCGAAGTTTGGGGATGCATTTCAAGAACCTGCTTCATTTCTTGCCATAGAGCCCTTGTTTGAGGTATAAAAATGGCACTGATGCCTTTTTGTTCCCACAATTTAGATGTAGCAGTGCACTTTCCTTAAATTTTTTTATATGTCGTAATTCATCATCAGATTCTTACAGATCTAAAACCTATGTCCTTGAATGTGTTGTTTCTTTCGTATGCTATGGCTATATTCTTTTTTACTTTTTTGCTTTCAGTTTTTGGTGGAACATGAACCACATTGTTATATATCAGCTAAAATAAATTTTCTTTACTTTCAGAATGAAAGATACATAGTTACGTATAATCCTTCAAAGGGAAATGTCTATGCGTTGCTTAAAAATCAAGCAAAGTCGGATGATGTTCTAAAAGCAGCTTTTCATGTGAGTATGGATTTCTCTTCTGAAATCAGAAATTCTCATTTGTGTAATAACATGTGTCTGGTATCTCAGGCTCATGTCCTTTTGCATTTCATTCGGTTGACGAATGCAAATCGGTCTTTAAAGAAGAATGATAGTTTTGAATCAAGGAACATGTTTGATTCCTCATTAGACGAGGGCATGCCTTCAAATGCTGATTTTCTGGATCATATATCAAAGTCTTGCAATGTTGTTTCGTCTTCTTATGAGGTTTTCAAGAAGAAAGCAGCGGACCAGGTAACTTTTTGTGCCGTCTTTCCCTTTTATGAATATACTTTGCAATATATTTTGCTTGTTTGTATTTATGTCTATCATCTATACATGTTTAGTAGATACTACATTGGATGCACGTGCATTGCACGTGGTTAAATTTTACTATTATTTTAATTTTCTTACTTAACTTGGTTGTGAAATATTTCTTTTAATTTCACGTGAAAAAGTAAAATAATCTATTGTCTATATATACTATATAGTTAATCAAAAGTATTAAAATTATCATAACAAAAGTCAAAATTCCACGGTCTATTCACATTAAGTACAATTTACGATAAATAGTACATGAAGGTCAAAGATCCTTTTATGAAAAAAATATTTTTTATGCAAATAATTTTATTTTCATCGCAATCTATGTTTTCATCTTATAATTTGCATGAATTTAGGCTTTTATACCCTTTACAATTTTAATAACTAATTTCCACTTTAATGTTATATCCCATGAGGCTAATAGACTCCTAAAGAAGTATCATATATCAATAACCATGGATCTTAATTATGAGAATTTTTCCAAGGTAATATTATTATATTCTATATGTTTATGTTCTGAATTGTCAAAGCAAGCTATAAAATGACAAATTAATATATTTTATGCTAATATATATGTTTTTTTATTGGTAGAGTAACTTGTTATTTTTTTGAGACATAAAATTGCTTCATAGTTAACTTTGACTATTTCACGTAAGTGGAGATTTGCTCTTCTTTAAATTATGTTAATTTTTTAATGAGTATGATATTCCTATTTATTTGAAGATCATTCTCCATTTCATTCAATTACTCTTGCAATTCAGAACTTTTTTAGCTCAACTGCCTCAGTCACACATTCAGTTACACATTCTATTAGGACTCATCTCTATTTCTTAGTATCTAATGGTTAATATTACTCTGATTTATTCTAATTTAAGTCTGTCAAAATAGTTGCAAGTGGTGAAGACCCTAAATATTTTGAAATGATATATATTGAATATCTCATAATAAAATATCAAAAAACTTAAACAACACATATTTGAGTAGTTTCCTCACATAATTATTTTTAATTAACATACTTATTCTCAAAGGCTTGCACTTAATGAAGACCTTAAATATTTTAAAATGATATATTGAACATCTCATGGTCAAAACACGAGAAGACCTCAAATGTGGCCAAAACTAATTTATACCACTTTTCACACATGTTTATAAAGTATAATATTAGAAATATAAAATATTTAAAATGAAATGCATTAAATTAGAATTTAGTTTTAAATTAAGAGCCCTTATTTAAATAATTTTATATAGGCTAAATACCCATATTGATATTTTAATTCTACTCCATTTACCAAGAAGATATTTTAGTTAGGCAAACCTGCTTTAAGGCATTTTAATTGATTCAACTTAACAACAAGGTTATTTTTCTCGTCGGCGATCAGTTTTCCGACGAAAGCTCGTCATGTGCATGGTACGTGATGACTTAAACTGTTTGTTAACTGCTGATGTGGCACAGATCTGTCCTATTTTGGGTGAATTAGGATTTTAGAGGGTTAATTCCCGCCTTTAAACACTACCACATCAGAAAATCCGTATCACATCTGCAGCTAAAAACAGTTTAAGCCATCACGTGCCACGCACGTGATACTGGCCGAAAAACTGATCGCTGACGAGAAAAACGACATTGTTGGTAAGTTGAATCAATTAAAATATCTTAAAGCAGGTTTGCCTAGTTAAAATACCTTATTGGTAAATGAGGTGGAATTAAAATACTAATATGGGTATTTAGCCATTTTATATATATAATTCCTTTTACTTAACATACATATTGAACATTTCAAAATCCTAAATATCTAAGTTTTTACTTTTCGAGTTACCTTTTTTAGTCATAAAAATAAAAAAAATCCTTTTCCACTGAGTTGGTCGCTTATGGTAAACTGTTGCATTTTTTCTATTTGATATAGTAAATTGTTAAGAAAACGATATATTTCATGTTCAGTGCAGAGAACTATGCAAATAAAAGTAAAATATTTTAAAGGCTAAATATCAACAAAAAAACCATGTTAACTTTGGATGATAATCAGATAATTCTGCATAACTTTAAAAATATCATATAATCCACTAGGGGCTATCAGAAAACCCCTTTAACTTTGAGATTTTATTAGGAAACCACTCTAAAAGCGATAATTTTAGGGGATACCAATCTGCCACAACTCAATAAGTGGATAAATTCATACTTAAACACTGGTTTTACAAAAATTCAAATATTTTGACAAATGATAGCAAATATAAGAATGATAGAGAATCATTAATGAATTCTAGTACATGATGTGAATATTTAAGAAAACTAAAAAAACATGAAATGGAAATAAGCAGGTTACGTCTCAATGCGATCAATACTTCATACTCTGGTTGACTCGGTAAAACCCATAATTATTAAGCTTGTGGTTCCGGGACGGTGAGATCCAAATTTTGGCTCTTAGCGCTAAAACAAAACCTCATGGCGGCACATTGAGCCCTGTTTTAATAACTTGTTTATATCCGTCATTTACCGGTATATTTACCTGAGATGCATATGTGGTTTATTGATTTTGTTATTGGTTGGCCTTTGGCATTTTTTTATAACGTATTTAGTTTTACGAACTTTGTTTGATAAAATCTCAAAGTTGAGGGTGTTTTCTAATAAGATCTAAAAGTTAAAGGGGGTTTCTTATAATCACTACTTATGGGATTTTATAATATTATATCTAAAAAATAATGGATTAATTTTAGAAAAATCCACTCAACTATTTTAATATGTGAAATCTTCTCAGGTTTAAGCATATTGTAGATAACCCCTAACTTTGAGATAATCACTTGAACTTTCTTCACTTAACCCCCTCAAATATAGAGATTCTCTACGAAAACCACCTAAATTATTTTTAATTTGAGAAACCCCCTAGATTTGAGCTTAATATAGATAATACCCCTCAAGTTTGAAAATTTAAGAAATCACTATAAACTCTTTTCACTCTACGCCCTGAAAGCTAACGTTATTACCCTAATAACCCTATAAGTTTATATTTTTTTCACTTAACCTAAAATATATTTTGGTAAAGAAACCCTAAACATCGGATGTTTACAATTTTAAGTTTTTTTTTCAGATGTTTTTCATAATTATTGGAATTTTCAAGAGGTTGATTATACTTTTTAGATTTTTAGGAGATTTGCTTCTAATTATTTTGTTTGTACTTTTTATATTTTTTGGGTTTTTTTAGGTAATTTTCTTGATGGTTCTTTACAATTTTCTAATTTAAAGGGTTTGTTTATGATTTTTTAGATTTTTAGGGGGCTGTTTACAATTTAAAAATTTTTAGGACACTATTTGTCATATTTAGTTTTTATTAGATTTTTTGTTATTTTCATATTTTCATGTGTTTTTTTGAAAATTTGAATTTTTAGGGCTTTGTTTTTTAATTTCAAAATTTAAAGGAGGTTGTTTGTACTTTTTAGATTTTGCATATGTTGTTTATAACTTATGAATATTTTGTGAATCATTTATAATTTTAGAGTGATAAGAGTCTTTTTCACCTTTTTAGATTTTCTAAGGTTTTTTTTACAATATCATGAAATCCTCAAAATTAACATAAAGGTAAATCTCACTAAACCCCTAATAATTTTACTATTTGGAGCAAAATTAAAATATCTTTGAAACTCTCACTAAGCGCCCAATAATTTTTAGCAGAAAATCCTCAAAATCAACATCATTAATTTATGTGTAGTCAAATGACCAAAGTACACCCCAATAACCCAATAAGTTTTACGTTTTTTTCACTTAAGCCCCAACAATTTTTAGCAAAACACCCAAAATAGAAATCATTTATAATTTTTACATCTTTTCAGAGGTTTGTTTTTATTTATTAGAATTTTCAAGAGATTGATTGTAATTTTTAGATTTTAGAGGAGTTTGTGTCTAATATTTGATTTTTCGGAGGGTTTTTTATAATTTTTAAGTTTTTTGTAATCTTTTCAGGATTTCTTTGTAGTTTTCTAACTTAAAGGGTCAATTTAATTTTTTTAAGATGGTTAGGGGGCTGTTTACAATTTAAATTTTTTAGGATGCCATTTGTAATATTTTACTTTTTATGGGAATTTTTTGGGTAATTTTCATGTTTTTCATATTTTTTCTTGAGTTTTTGAATTTTGAGGGGTGTTTATAATTTTTAAATTTTAAGGGGGTTTGTTTGCACTTTTTGGATTTTTAAGTTCTGTGTAATTTATGATTTTTTGTGTCTTTCATTATTTTAAGATTTTTAAGGATTTTTTACAATTTCAAATTTTTAGGGGCCTATATATTTTTTTGTAGCTTTCAAAATTTTCTGAGTATTATTTGTAATTTTAAAATTTTTAGTAGCTATTTGTCGTTTTTCATAGTTTTTGGGTTGTTTATCAATTTATGGGTTAAATTGCAAATAACATTGATTTGAGGGGTATGCACTATCCTTGAGGGTTAACTTTAGCAGATGTGAAATTTTAGGGTTACGCCATTTTGGAACTTAAGTGCAAAAAATCAAAATATTTTAGGTGTTTTCTGAAATTTTCTAACTTACTAAGGGATTTAATGAGAATTGTAGATACTTTGGGAGTTGGAATGCTCAATTTAAAGTTTGGAGAGGTTCATTGTAATTAACAAAAATTCCAATGATAATTTTTAGATTTTTTAAAATTGTGGAAGGTTAGAACTTGTTTAGAATTAACAAAAATTTGATTATCAGAATTTTCTACTTTTTTATGAATAAGAATTTCTAGTAATGGATATGAATGGTTTTAATTTAATGAGAATTCTTAGGAAAATAGAATTAGTTGGACGCGTGTCATCTTTTAATAGAATAGATAATTAGTTCCACTATTTGATCTCTTTTAATATCAAATTTTGGTTAATGATTTTACCTTTAAATTATTTGAATATATTAGGATAAAATTAGAATGTAATATCTAAAAGGATTAAGGGTAAAATTGACCATAGAAAGTTTTTCTCAAACTCGTTCTTTTATAAGGAGTATAAAATATAATATAATATGATATGATATAAATATATGTACTGGTGTCCTATATGTTTTAGCCTTTGCTGCTATTTTGTATACTTTATTTTCGCTCTTAGGTTTTTGACTCTAGCAATCTCTTTTCTCTTCCTTGCAGGGATGGGTAATGTCAGAGTCATTGCTTAACCCTGGACGTGCTCGGCTCCGTGAAGTAAAAGAACTATGAAGTGTTTTTGCCTCGTCCGAACCTTTAGACATAATCTTAACTTCATACAAACATCTGGATATGCGGCTAAAGATAATGTGAGCACATTATATTTGGAGTATGGCTTATACCAACACCAGATCTAGTTTTGTATAGTCAGTGGTTTTATACATCCTTTGTCTTTTGACTCGAGTCTATTCCTGGAACGTGAAAGCTGTGAAGTTTGTAGAGAACTTCGACGATTCTTGATAGTTTCTCAAGGTCACGGAAGAAATTATATGCAGTCTTATATCATGTATGCATATTATTTTGTTGATAATCTTGCAAAATCAGAATGGATGATCTTGTAAGCATTTTCAGGCGTCTTTTCCTTGTTTAGAGTGAAGTTCAGTGGGGCACCCTCTTAATGAGAATGGTTCTTCCTTGGGAAAACTTCAAGCGAGCCATAGGGGTTTTCTAATGCAAAAATATAAAGATGTGGTTCATGCAACAACAAGAGATTTTGAAAATTTAAGATGTCGATTCGATTGTATGTATTATAAATATCTTCTATACAACAGTACAGTCTAGCCTTATTTGGATGTATCGTAAGAATGTCAATTTGACATCTTTCTTTTGTCTATTCACAATTTCTAAAGCCAATTTTGTATTAACTTCTAATATTCACAATCTGCACGATACATTTTAACCTTGATGTATTGTAAGAATTTCAATTTGGCATCTGTCTTTTGTCTATTCGCAAACCTTTCCTATAGCCAACCTGACAAATTTTGTATTAACTTCTAATATTCACTATCTGCACCATTTGGTAGAGCTGATGTGTATACACATCTCTTTACCTCGGTCTGTAGGATGCAACTAAAATTTCAGTTTTGCCATTCATCTGGGAGATTTTAACCTATATTCTCAGTGCCAAGAACCTCTTCATATGTGCGCTGTGCCTCTTCCTATGTATGCCTCGTTGGGATCAAACTCTCAGGCAGGCGTGGGAGGCCACCACGCCCTCCAGTGAAATCCCAGAGCTGCGGGCATTCTTCTTACCTTCTAGTCTGGGGCCCGCATTCTTTAGGGCCAAGGGGGTGACCAAATCAGAGGATTGAGACAGGTGCCGAAAGGCTCATCAAGTTGGGCATGTCATCTGCTTAGGGGGAAGCCCGAGCTCATATCTGCACTTACTGGGGGTGGGCGCACCTGAACTTCGCATTCATCCCCCCCATGGGAATCCTCAGGGGACGCCTCCTGAGGATCAATATTGAGTGGTCTTGCCCATGGTGTTGACACTTCCTCTTTGCCTGGGTGTGTTGACTGAAGACCTGTCCTCGATGACGACACTTCCTCCACGGTTGAGCATCGTCGCCTTTTGAGACATTCAGGATAATTGTTCTGCTCCTTGCAAACTGAAATGACAATACAGTACAAATGAAGAAATGCTAGAGGGCTTGAAACTGATATTACTTTTGAAACATACGATAGCTGAACAGTTGACACCGGAATATAGAGCATTTATCAGGAGTAGAAAAGAGCATAAGACATCTGAATAAACTAAAGAAATCAACGATGGAGACACTTCATAGATCTAACATCCCCTTATCAAATTGTAGGAAATCATTAACATAAATATGTTGAATTTTCAAGACGGCTTAACTCTTACATGACGACGGCAGTTTCCTTTAGAGTCAGGCAACCTATGTCATGTTCCCTGTAGGCTTGATGATTCCAGTAACACGTACGGTGGTGCCGGCAGTTACCTTCGATCATGGAAGAGCCATGTCCTCTCCTCCCCTGGAGCCACATTGGAACTGGAGTTTGGACTCGCCTCCAATGTAGAAAGAGTCTGACATTCCACCGATGCACAAGGGGTTTTCCCTTTCTTTTCAATGAAGTCATGCTACGGGGTGAGGGGTGATGGCCTCAGTCAGCAACAAACTAGTTCATTTGAGAGCAGAGATCTGGACCTCCTCCAGTAGTGTCAAATCGTGGTAAGTAGCAAATTGTTCACCTCAATAGACATGTGTGGTCAAGTCCTCCATGGTTGTGTCGTACCGATCTTGGGAGTCTACAACCTCCTTAGATGTAGTAACTAAAAGGGAAAAATGCTTCCAGCCCCCAAAATCAAAGGAAACGTGCCTCCCACTCTAAGACTTTTTCAACGGGTACTTTGCCCCTAAAAATAAACTTTTTGTTCTCTGAGCCCCCAAAACACAAAGCCCAAGAATTTTACACAGGTAAAGACTATAATACCCCTCTTACTCTCTAACCATACAATCCCTTCGCTCTCCCTCCTCCTTCCCCCACCTCTCCACCCGCCGCCGCCGCCCTCCTCCTGCCATTCTCCAATGCTCGAGGGCCAGGGAGAGGAGGACGAAGTGGTCCGCTTCGTGTAGGGGACGGTCTCAAGTTGCCGAAGTAGATGGAGGCGACGACGCCGTCGGAGATCACGACGATGACGGTGACGACGCAGGAGTCGCGATACTAGTTCTGGCGGTAGTACCCGCGGCCACCGCGGTGAGAGAATTGCTAGAGCTCTTGGTTTTGGTGGTGGGAAGTGAAGAAGGAATTGTGAAAAACCTTATGACGATGATGATGATAACGAGTGATTTGGGGTTTGGATCTGAGGAGAGAGGAAAGGATGAGGGTTTGACTTATTCTAAGAAAATTCATTGTAGTTTCTTTTGAGGATTTTTTTCAGGGCTGAAGATGGGAAATTTGATTTCGCATTTTGAGGAGAGGAGGCCACAAGGAGAGGAGGGGAAAGGAGGAGAAAGAGTTGGATTTGTGTAGGACTTGATCGCCGATCTTCAAGAAGGAACGAATTATTTGATTTCTTTTTGAATTTTCTTGTTTTTTCCTTGAATTTTGTACCGATGAGATGGGGGGGGGGGGGGTGCAGAGAAGACCAAACGGCCTAATATTTTGGTTACTGTGAAATAATTAAGAAATTATGTGTAAATATCGTTAATTTTTTGGACTAGTTGGCTTATAATCAGTTGCCAATGACGGAATAATCAAGAAATTATATGTAAATATAGCTAAATTTCGGGTTAATTGGCTATAATTAGTTGTAATGGGGGAATATCAGTGGTTGGTTCTTGAAACTTCTGTCGGATTCCGTTAATATGAAGGTTACGCGTTTATTATTAAGTTTACGTGTTTGTTGTTAAGGTTACATGTTGCTTGTTAAGGTTATACGAGTTACTTGTTAAGGTTACAGGTTGCTTGTTAAGGTTATACGGGTTACTTGTTAAGGTTATGTGTTTGTTGTTAAGGTCACACGTTGCTTGTTAATGTTACGGGTTAACAACCAACGTGTAACCTTAACAACTGACATGTAAGCTTAACAAGCAACCAGTAACCTTAACAAGCTACACGTAAATCTCTTGGTAATGCGTAACCTTAACAAGCAACCCGTAACCATAACAACCAACGCGTATAACCTTAACAAGCAACCCATAACCTTAACAAGCAACACGTATAATTTTAACAACAAATGTGTAATCTTAACAAGCAACACGTAACCTTAACAAGCAACCCGTAATCTTAACAAGCAACCCGTAATCTTAACAACCAAAGAGTAACCTTAACAACCAATGCGTAAGCTTAACAAGCAATCCGTAACCTTAACAAGCTACACGTAAATCGCTTGGCAACGCGTAATCTTAACAAGAAACTCATAACCTTAACAATCAACGTGTATGAAAGATCCG
>BQKN01000713.1:218631-277620 GCA_022839385.1 Asparagus kiusianus | reverse complement strand
CACAACGTTACATGCGGAACGGATTTAGACAATCCGCATGCTAGCCCAACTCAAACGGTAGTCGGTGAAGGCTTATCAAATCCGTTGAGGGCTGAGGGTTTGCTAAAAATCCTATGAGTATTATGGTCAATCATTCCAAACAGAATGAGGAATCATAATAAAGATAAAGATAAAGCCATGTCCACTAAAAGGATCAAAAGTCAAAATATCCAGCAAAAGAAATCATACATCAAGCTCATGGCTAAAAATCTGCTGACTAATCTTAGACAGCTTCTCATCATAAGCTTGCCTAAGCTCATCCTCCAATTCAGCTCTGAGGGACTCTTCAGTGGTGGCTAGAGTCTTCACAGCAACTTCCTCCGTCTCGACCAGCTTCTGTTTCAAGGATTTCAACTCCTCAGATAAGGCAGTGTGGGCTTGCTGATCCTGTACCTTCGTCATCTGAAGGATACTCAAAGTCTCCTCTTCTTCACGAAGACCTCTTCTGAACTATTCTATCTTGGCCTCGCAAGAGGCAATAGAAAAGTCAAGCTCGGCAAGTGAAGATGATCTAACAGCAAGGTTGGTCTCAACTCGATCTACCCGATCCCACTGCACCTGAATCTCGAACTCAGCAAGAACTCGAGTATCGTGCCATGTCTGTAGCGAGTATCCAACTCGGCAGCAATGAATGAAGAGGCACCTGCATCACGGAGCTCACGTAACATCTGAAGCTCGTGCTCTAGGCAATTAAGGTCATCAATAATAGCCTTCGCCAGATCCGGATATCCTGCTTCCCTTATCGAATTTATTCTGGAATCAAGGAAAGGCTTGAATTGGTGAAGGAAGAGTCCGCCGTGGAAGAGCTTGCCATTCATAATGTTCACGAAGGAGAAGAAGAAGCGAACTTCTATACAGATGACGATTTTCTCAGGATCGTTGTCTGATAACAACTCCTTCACGAGGACATGAAGCCGGGAAGAAAGCCCTACACATAAAGGGGGAAATCTGTCAAAAAAAGCCTCGATGAGGAAATAAATGACATTTCTCAGCTGCTTAATTTATACCTTCTTCCCCTTGAGTCACTGGGGGTAGTGGAGGTGTAACCGCTGTTGATGTATCAGCTGGTGTAGTTGGTCTCACAGCCGGCTCAACAGGATCAGTCTCGACAAAAGCTTCTGTCAAACACAAAATGGAATTTTCAGATTCATCATATTATAGCTGCATTAGTCACAAAATGGCTAGTCCTATAATTAACCTGAGAAGAGGCACGTACCTTCAAAAGAACCATCCTCGGAATTCTTAGGGAGTGTAGACTCAGGAAACATATCTTCAGGTATTTGGTCATCAATCTGAGGAGAGCCGTACATGAAGTGGAGCATAGGAGTGTCCACAAGCAAACCCTCCTCATCGAAATCATCAGTCGAAAAATCTGACACAAGAAAATATAAATGCGAGAGAAGAGTAAAGAGACTATGACCAATGGAAATGTGTTACCTCTTACGGATGTGTTAGCCTCTCTACTCCCAAGGTCCACGTTTCCCCCCTGCAATTTATCTGAAAGAACAAGAAGCATCGAGACAATTAAGGGAGGCGTGAATTCTGAATCATTCAGTTCCTTTGTTTGCTATCTAAAGGATATATTGTCAATGGTAGATGTACCTGGATTCGCTGAATCGGGTCCTACATTGATAGTCTCCCTAACGTCGGTAGCTTCTGCAGGCTTTTCTACCTGGTGTGGTAAGTCAGGCTCACCAGAAAATGCAAAATCATGAGGAGTAGGATTGAGACTCATCTCGCCTTCCTCACGCTCTCCTATATAAAGAGGGAAAAACATGAGCTCGAAGTTCTGAATGATCAAGAGGATGGTCTATAGGGTAGATGTTACCTCCGTCGCTAGCGGGATCATCACCAGCCAAATCCACCTCAGGTGCTCGTGGATCTGCACGCAGCTTGTGGGCTAGTCTCTTCCACCTAGCAGCTGGGACAACAATCGGAGGTCTCGCCTGAGTAAAAGGACGGAATTCTTCTTCTTCATCAGCCACTGTCCCTGAAACATCAAACAGTTGTTAAAACTAATAATTCTGGAGGACAGAGAGAAAAGATGGGTGATTAACCTTGCTCGAAATATTCCTCGTAATCTTCAGGATCTTCGCCTGAGGCCTCTTCAGCAGAATTGAAGGTCTTCTTTCCTTCTTCGTCGATTCGACGAGTCTTGCCCCGCGTCCTCTGTGACCGAGCATCTTCCTGAATCGCACGAGAATTAGCCTGAGAAGCTTCCTCAGCCACTAACTCTGCAATCGGCTTCACAGGAACGGGTTTGTTAGCTGCTAACAACCACCTGCAGCTTAAGAATGTGAGCTTTAACTGATGCTCAGCACTCGGGAGACTGAACTTAGCACCAGTGCAGCCCGTCACGGTCCACAGCCATGCCCGAAGACCGTCCACCAGACCGCCGTGAGTCCAAAGCTGCTGACGCGGGTTCCCGATATAAAGCTGGTCATAGCCAAACTGGCGAGCGAATCGGCAGGGTAGATATGGCTCTATAAAACACTGATTCCTCACCCGGAAGGTCAGATAACCCGGCCTAATGTTCACTAGCCAATTAAAGCAGCCGATATCTAAATGAGTTCGATAATCCCTCGGCCTCTCCTCATCAATCAAGCACTCGCCGTATCGGCTGAAGAACTGTGGGAAGCAAGTGAAAAATGCCCAACACTTATGAACCTGTAGCTGCTTCCTGACTTCAAGAAATCCTCGCCCCTCCCACCTACCATTCTCAAACAACTGTAGGAGGGGAATAGAGTGATCCGTGGTGTTAGGTACCGACATCATATCAGAACGATGAAGGACGAACCAAGCCATCAAATAAGTGTATGGAAGCTCCACCTTAATAAGAGGAATCCGAGCCGACGGTACACCTTCTTTCTGTGTGAAAGCACTAGAAATCTGTCGAAGCCCTCGATGAATGTTAGCTACCATCACCGGAAGAAGCGAAAGTTCCTTTTTATAGGCAAGCTGAACCGCTGGGTAGAGCACCTCCAATGGCAAAATGTCACTGGACTGATATGGGACCACGCATTTCTTTAACCAGATAGCGAGGTAACCGGCAAGAAGGGTCATCGGCTGAATCGATGCGGTCGCATGCCACAAGAATGATTTAAATTTGGTCCCTACAGGAAAGCCACTCTCGAGACTGCTAAGGGTATAGGAGTGAGCGTCGATCTTCTTTAGCAGACCATTAACCTCTGAAGGAGTAAGCGTTGCCAGCTCATAAATAGCCTCACCAGAATTGCTCTCTAAGTTTCTGAACAAGTAACATGCGAACTGCTTCAGACTCACCTGTGACTTAGTCCTCTTCGCTAAAGGCTCAGACTGCGCCAAAGCAATATGGTAGTGACATGTGAGATCCCATAAAGTCTCATAACGGTTGGGCATGCGGTCCTTCAGCTGGCTCAATTCATGGTTGGAGGGAAAGTACTCCTGATATAACATCTGGCCCATGGGTAAACCAGAAATCTTGTGCATCTCATAGAGAGCCAAGCCCAACTCTCCATGCCCAGTCAGGAAAGTGTTCGAATCCGGGTTATAGAGCTCGTACAAAGCAAAGAAATGCTTAGCGCTGACGGGTAAACCATACATGGTGGAACGAATAGCTGCATATAGACCACAAGCGTGCAACTCCTCACTCCATCGGCTTAAGACGTAGGTCGTCATACGAGCCCACCAAAGCCTGTCTGAAGAATGAACCCAGCCATAGAATCTGTGGCGCGACGCAGGCATCTCCCATCCTAAGTCGGCAAGACGATTCTTCAAAGTAGAAGCAGAAGCAAGAAACTCGTTACGCAGCGGTGTATCAAGCCCCAACACTCCAGGTCGCAATCCAATGATATGACTCCTACTCGAACCAGGAGCTGCATGATGAGTAATATAGCCACGGTGAATGCTCTCATGCTCCTCCGTCAAACGCCATGACATCTTCCGTGTCACGACCTGATGTCTGAGCTCAGTCAATGAACGATGACGAGAAATCTTGGGCAAATATAGGAAACCCTTGTCATCTTTATGAAGCCACTTCTCAGCACCAATAAACACTGCATCAGGGTCTTCAACAGAGTCACCGAATAAAAAGTCAGTCTTCCTGAGAGGCTGAACAGAGCTGGTATCCTTCACGAAAGGCGCATCAGTGATCAACTATCGAAGAACTCGATGTCCACTTTCCTTCACCACTTGGGCAACCTCTGGCAACGTGCCCGAAGTAAACTGAGAAGTAAGTGGAATAGGTGAAAAATCATCGGAGGTCGAGTAATACTCGTCACGACACCCGTCCACTGCATGAGATGAGAACGCTCTGGAGGGATATTCCATTGGAGACAAGCAATTAAAAATTTGTTAGTCTCAGTTATAAAAGCAAGTTGAACTCATCTTACGAATGGGTAAGATAGAGTCACTGCCATATAAAGGGTAAGACGATTTGATCACATTATGTATTCATAAGATAGGGTATATCCCTGCCTTATAAGGCACAATGCAGCGTCAAAACGCCCCCTTTATTTATTTTAAGATATGGTTTTGGCCCAGCAAAATCTATCTTTAAAGCGTCAATCCTCACCAAGGAGAATCAAGGCTCTTCCCGATTGTCTCACCAAGGAGAACAAAATGGGGATAAAGGACTAATCTACAAATCTCGAAATATGCCAAAAAGAGAGCTCACCAGTGTACGAGGGAAGCACGCCATCAGCCGACGCAGTAGGGAATTGACCTCTCGGGATATGCGACATGATGATCTGCAAAATAAAAGAGGGGATAAAATACAAAAATTTTAGTTAGGGTGACAAACTCTAAACCTAAAATTTTACCCCTTCTTTATTATAATTAAACCCCTCAGATCTCCAAAATTAACCCCCTGAAATGCGAGCTCGAGGCGTCAAATCACAACCCTAACCCTCATATACAATCCCACAAATTCATATACTGAATTAAATATGAAACATGCCAAAATTATGGAGGATTTACCTGAAGAAAAGCTCGAGGATCCAATAAAAATCAGATCTTGAAAGAGGCTCGAACCACGTGCTCAAGGGGCCTGAGAGAAACTTTTTATATGGAGATTTTGAAGGATTTTTTAGTCCAAGATCAAAAGGAAAGGTGGATCTTAGATGAATTTTAGGGTTTGAAGGCGAAAGGATGCACGAGAGGAAGAAAATTCAAAAAAGAGGAGAAGGGGGGGTGGGGGGGGCCCTAGGAGGGAGAAAAGGAGCTCTTTTATAAGAGTGAACCAGCCTTGAACCGGACCAGACCAGTCCTGAACCAGACCAGATCAGTCCTGAACTAGACCAGACCAGGCTAAATCAGTTCAAATGAGACTGAACCAGACCAGATCAGTCCTGAACCAGACCAGACCAAGCTGAACCAGACTGAACCAGGTTAAACCAGTCCTGAACCAGTCTTGAACCAAGTTGAACCAGGTTGAACCAATTTTGAACCAGTTCTGAACCAGTTTGAACCAGATTTGAACCAAAATTCAAATTGGAGCTGAACCGAGTATCGAAACGACTTCAGATCGACCGTCGATTCAGTCCCTCATTTATTCACCACTATCCCATATATTTGGAAGGGTCGGAAGTGTTTTTGAGCCTAATTACTGCCTTTTTTGGGTCATTATCGGACCGGCTCAACTCATTCGGACCTGAAAAATACTCTAATAAGGTATACGAGTATAAACTATTCCCTATTTTTGTTGAGAAGTTTCTGGAGAGTATTTTTCTAAAAATATTCTTAAGGATAACTCAACAACAATCCGAAAAGTATAAGAGTATAAACTGCTTCTCGAGACTCCAGCAGACGTACGAGTATAAACTATGTCAAAACGCCGGACAACGCGTTGCAAATGAAGACTCAACGCCAACAATCGATGGTCAGTTCTATGTTGAAACAACAAACACGAGCTAAAGATCAGAAAATCAGGAATTAGCTTCAAATTCGAAATTCTGACAACGGTTAGACAATAAATGCAGCACCGGAACCCTTGCAGACATTCGACAAAGCACCGAATAGCCTAGAGGATTGAAAGAATCAAGAATAGAAGCTATTCCAAAATCCCGTTACACCGATTGAAGGTTGGGACAATCATATCCAAAGTATTCCAGACTCTTCTATAAAAGAATGAGGCTGAAACACTTTGGAGGGAGTATCTGTAGGCGTATAAAACTGCTTATAGGTCCCTTAACACAGCTCGACATGATGATTCGACAAACCAACGAACCATCGGGCGATGAATCCAAGCATGATCTTTAAACCACAGTATCGAGGCTAAGTAAGACGCGACGAAGCAGATTAATGAGGCGACGAGGTTAACGAACTCGAACACCGAAGCGTATTTACTGCCAAATCAGGATTCAGATCAACAAATCAGAGTCCAAATCAACCGCGAAACCGGAAAACGACAAAACGGCAAACACCTGGAGGGCTCGGTCAAAACCGAGCCACTCCTAGGTGGCTCGGCCAAAGCTGAGCTACCTAGGTGGCTCGGTGAGCCACCTAGGGGTGGCTCGGTGGCCGAGCCACCACGGCCTGGCCTAGATCTGGGCCCAGATCCGAGCCCAGATCTGGTTTTGAGTGCCTATAAATAGGCTTGGTGGTTCATTGTTTGAGAGGTGGGAATTTTTGGAGGCGAAGCTCTGCTGGATTGAGATCTGAACCTTGGAGTTTTGAAGCTTTGAAGACTTGAACTTTCAGATCTGGTTCTTGGCGATCATCCATACCAAACAAGGTAGGAGTTCGAGAGAGATTAGATCTGAGATCTACACGGCTACCCTCCGAATCAAAACTTGGTTTTTGATCCCGAGAAGAGTATCGATTTCGCTTGGTCGATTTCGGTTACTTCGGGTGATTATTTTCTTGGTGAACTAATCCCCCCGGCTATTATTTCCTTCGCGAAATAATACCCGTCATACCGTGTAGATCTGACCGGATCTAGATCGCGCGGTGGTCCACGGATTAACCCCGGCGCAAGCGAAGAACCCACACAAGCAAGAGACCGCAAAACAGGATCTTGCGATTTGTTCCACAAAAAAGGAAAGTTGTAATCTTTTGATTTTTCTTTGATTTTGTTGTAACCGGATCTTATAAAAAGACCGGATCTTTTGTAATCGAAAAACAGTTGCTTAAGGAGACAATGACTTCAATGAAGAAAACAATTTTTCCCACGAACAATGATACAGAAGTATCTATCCCGATCCTTCTCGCCACCAAGTAGAGGAAGTGAGAGTCAATCAAGGCTTATGTTGAAAGATTCCGTAGTATGGCATTGCGATGCCCATCAGGTATGACTGAATCTACTTTGTTCGAAACTTACAGGCATAACTTGCAGACTCAGCTCTTTGCTCAAATAGGGGTAACATAATGTCACTCCTAGAGACAATTGGTTTCGTAAGGAGAACAAGCTGAAGAAATCGTTGCTCGGGTCAAGGCTGAAGAGGCTACTCAACCAAAGCCACAACCGCAACACAACCAAAACAATTCTCCTCGATTTAAGGGAAATGAGACTTTGGCTGCCGATTCAAGCACACGAGCATCACCTGCTAAGCAAGGCAAAGCACCAAATTAGAAAAGAGCACCCAAGCAATACTCGTTCAAAGGAGAGCATGTTGACACTTTGTTCCAGCTACTTCGGAAAAACAATAAACTACAACTTCTCGAGATCAGGAAACCAGATGAGGCAGAAAAAGTGGATGACCCTAATTATTGCCGTTATCACAGGTTCCTAGGATAGCCTACTAGAAAATGCTATGTTTTTAAGGATATCCTACAAAATTTGGTGAACGCTGCTTACATTAAAGCCCGAGCAGAAGACTGTATCTACCAATTTGATAGCGGTCCAGTTTGGTGATTTTACTCCTGTAACAGCTACAGATAGAGTTATTACCATCCATAAAGGGTAAATGCACATAAAAAACACTGACCCACATGGTCATAAAGATAAAGGATTAACTCCCTTTACTACATCCACTACTAGAAAATAGAGCTTTACCTACGGAAAAATAGCTACGGAAATTTCCGTCGCTATAACATGACATATAGCGACGGAAATTTCCGTCGCTATTTTTCCGTAGGTAAAACTCTATTTTCTAGTAGTGGATGTAGTAAAGGGAGTTAATCCTTTATCTTTCTGACCATGTGGGTCAGTGCTTTTTATGTGCATTTCCCCTTTATGGATGGTAATAACTCTATCTGTAGCTTTTACAGGAGTGAAATCACCAAACTGGACCGCTATCAAATTAGTAGATACAGTCTTCTGCTCGGGCTTTAATGTGAGCAGCGTTCACCAAATTTTGTGGGTCCATCCCGATCTGGTTGAAGACCAACAGTGGACGAACACCTCGTCCAAAAAGAAAAGAAGCAAGGCTAAGTCATCCAACATGATTAGCCCCTCCATTAATGAAGATGATGATTACCTCAAACCTCTCACTGATTCAGAAGAAGAGAGGATCGTTCTTGTAGCAGACTAAGGAGGTAACCCTGGCACGCGGTCATGAAAAGCTTATCTAAGGAACTATGATCAAGGTGCTCAAGAAACAGAAGAACAGCCCCAAGACGCGGGGGGTTATGTCCCTCATAAGTCAACCGACAAAGGAAAGCTGAAAGAAACATGGTACAATAAAAACCTTTTCTAGGAACCCGGAGAATCAAGCGCTCCTTTTTGATTCAATGTTATGGCGCAGTTGGCCAACATACCGGCTAGAATTACCCTGTACGAGCTCCTGCGATTGTCTAAAACCACCAAGGAAGTTCTAATTAAAGCCTTAACGAACACGGAAAACTTTATTACACAGGTTATTCCAACCCCTGAAGCTTCTGAAGTCCAGTTATGTATACAATGTCTATAAGAAGCAAGACGTTTACCCTGGATATCATTCACTCAGGAAGATATGCAAGTCAAACACAAGCATGACAGGCCTTTATATTACACAGGGTATATTGGGTCTTTAGAAATCAGTCGTGTGCAAGTTGATTCAGGCTCAGCACTTAGCATTATACCTTACATGGTCATACAGGTCTTAGGGATTCCCGTACATCAGTTAAACACCACCCAGACCACTATCTTCGGTTTCAACACCAACAACACTCGGCCCCTGGGGAAGATCAAGCTCCGGTGTTAAATCTGAGATCTCAAGTCTGAAGTGACTTATTACATTATAGATGCAAACACATCTTATAATTCATTGTTAGGGAGACCGTGGATTCATGCGAACCATATTATCCCGTCTACCCTACATCAGGTTATAAAGTATGTTAATGATGAAGGAGAAGTCCGAACCCTGATTGCTGAGAAGCGCCCTTTCAGAGGGGTAGAAAACTTCCACACAGATTCTGTCTTCTACCTGGAATCTCAAGAGAAATTTGAAGAAGATGCTGACAGCGGCCACGAAGCCGACATCGGTGCTTGTATTTCGGATGCTCATTCTCAGTCGAGCCAGATCCTGAGGAAGATTGTCTATGGGAGTTAAATTTTGATGTAATTGGTCAAGTTGAGAGCAATAATGTACCGAGTGAGGGTGAGTGGTGCATTAATAAAGATTTTATTTTGGCGTACTTGTCCGATGTGTCCTCTAAAAATAAACAAATAGAGAATGATAGTGATACAGGTACCGACATATGGTGCACATTATGCGCAGAGACATCACTCACATTGCTGATTAAATCATCATTCGCTATAGATGAAGAAATCAAGAATATCCGAAAGACTTTCTTAAAAGTCCCGTCTAAAAGGAAAGGGCAGAAGCCTATCTATTTTGGGAGAGTCAAATCTGAACTACTCAAGCAAGAAAGTTTAGAAGAAGATAATATGGTTCCTCAATTCCATTACTATGAACCTAATTCCATCCATTTAATGAAACGAATGGGTTATGACTTTAATGAAACCCGAGGTTTAAATTTTGGGAAAGGAAGACGAACACCCGTTCAAATGTCTCTCACTCTGGAAGGAAAACCTCCTGATTATTATCAAAAAATTGGAAGAGGTGTGGGTTATGTCACAACCCCTTCTCTTTCAGAAAACAAAACTGATGATTGCCTGTGTCAAGACCATTCACCCGAGACGTCATCATGTGAATTTGACATCAGCATTGGAGCCTTCTTCAAAATTTTGATCGTGAATATGGTTTCGACTAACCACCCAGACGAAGACGTAGGGGGTGACGAAGAATTGATCAAATCAACCAATGACCCTTAGATCAAGCGTCTTAATATTTTGTGGGATATGCGCTTCGAACAGCGTGAGCCACCCACTGAAGATAAAGTAATCCAAGTTAATATAGGTGATGAATCTGATTATAAACCAATCTTCATAAGTGAAAGCTTATCACCATCTGAGAAAGATGATCTGATATCTCTCATTCGAGAATATATATTTGTCTTTGCCTAGAACTATGAAGATATGCCTGGTCTTGATCCAAAAGTAGCCATGCATCGTCTTAACATTGATCCAGACACAAAAACCATTAAACAACAACAACGCCGGTTTCATCCAGATATCATAGAAGCAATTGAGTCAGAAGTCAAAAAGCTTATTGACTCGGGCTTTGTTAGAGAGGAACAACACCCTGATTGGGTAGCCAACATTATTCCAGTGTCTAAGAAAAATGATAAAGTCCGGATATGTATTGACTTTCGTGACCTAAACGTAGCATGTCCAAAAGACGAGTTTCTACTCCCCATCACGGATGTTATGATCGATAACACAAGAGGGTATGAAAGGATATCTTTCATGGATGGTTTCTCCGGGTACAATCAGATCAAGATGTACACTGAAGACGAAAAACATACTGCTTTTAGAACACCATTGGGAGTATATTGCTATACAGTGATGCCCTTCGTATTAAAAAATACAGGTGCAACCTACCAACGCGCAATGAACGTAATATTTCATGAGCACTTACGCAAGAAGATTGAATGCTACGTTGATAATATAGCAGTAAAAAACCAACACAAAGGTGATCATCTTACAGACCTAAAGACAATGTTCGACATCATGTGAGCACATCAGCTGAAGATGATCCTGACCAAATCATTCCTCAGAGTATCAAGTGGAAAATTCCTGGAATTCATAGTTACGTCCAAGGGAATTTCTCTTGATCCAGAAAAAGTGCGTGCTATTCAAGACATGCCACCTCCAAAGAACCTCAAGGAGCTTCGAGGTTTGCAAGACAGATTAGCCTACATCTGGAGATTCATCTCAAACCTTTCGGTACGCTGCCAACCTTTCTCTAAGCTCATGAAGAAAGGAGTATCCTTCGTTTGGGATGGAGATTGCCAGAAGGTATTTGAGGAGAGTAAGAGATATCTTACTCAACCGTCAGTTCTTGTGGCCCCGTTATCAGGAAAACTATTCTTGCTATACGTGAGGGTCATGAACCATTCACTGGGAGCTTTGTTAGCCCAGAACAATGGTCAAGGATAGGAGCAAGCAATCTACTATTTAAGTAGGACCATGATGGGAGCTGAGCATTGCTACAATCTAGTAGAAAAAGAATGCATTGCTTTGGTAGTTACTGTCCAAAAGATGTGATATTACCTAGTCGGACAAATAATTCATGTCATCTCTAAGGTAGACCCATTGAGAGTGCTCATGACAAAACCATCTTCACTGAATTGTCGATTAGCAAAATGGGCAATTCTCCTGTCACAATATGATATGCAATTCATGCCCTAGAAGGCTGTTAAAGGTCAAGCTATAACAGATTTTCTAGCTAATCATCCGGTACTGGAATTATCTAAGTTGTATGAAGACTTACCTGACGAAGTCATCGAAGCTTGCGTAGCCCAAGAAGTTATACAAGTATGGAAGTTATTCTTTGATGGTGCATCCAGAGCAAACCCTCATGGAGCAATTGCCGCAGGAGTAGGAGTAGTATTCATTTCTCCAAACGGTCATGTGATTCCAAGAAGATTTTCTCTGATCGAAGCCTGCACCAATAATGTAGTTGAATATAACGCTCTACTATTAGGGATGCAATTCGCTGAGGAGCTTAACATTCAATACCTCGAAGCATACGATGACTCTTAGCTCATCGTAAATCAAGTCTGTGGAGAATATGAAGTACGCAATGAGGATTTACTCCCATACTACTTCGCGGTCCTAGAACAAGCGCAAAAGTTCAAAGGCTTCTTCATCGGGTATATCCCACGAACTCAGAATGCTTATGCTGACGCTTTGGCTTCACTGGCAACCTCATTAGCATTGCCACCCGGGGCTGAAATAACAATTCCTGTCTTAGGACATGAGTTGTATTACCCCAAGATTTCCTCACAAAAACAATCTGACAAGGCGGTGACTGGAGAAGTCTGCACAACATCAATGGAATTCGAACCCAGAGATTGGCGATTCCCTTATATCGACTATGTTTTATATGGGATTTTGCTTGATAATCCTAAGGAAGCGGCCACTATCAAACGGAAGGCCCTCCGATTCTATTACAACATGGTATCTCAAATTTTGTATCATAAATCACATGATGGAGTTCTGCTTTGTTGTCTTTCTAGGAAGGAAGTGAAAGAGGCTCTCAAGGAAGCTCATAACGGGATGTGTGGAGCTCATCAACCCAGGGCTAAGTTGGGAGACCACCTCCGACGAATTGGTTATTATTGGCCAAAGATGTTTTTAGACATAGTTGACTATGCTAGACTTGTCACACGTGTTAGATCCATGGCGACTTCATTCATCAAGCCCCAGGGAAGTTACATCCGACATCTGCGCCCAGGCCATTCAAGATGTGGGGAAAGGATATCTGGGACAAATCTCTCCTCTGACTTCCAAAGGACATTGATTTATTTTGGTCATAACTGATTACTTCTCCAAATGGGCAGAAGCAGTCCCGTTGAAAGAAGTCAAGACTTCGAATGTGATCAAATTCATCAAGCATCATGTCATCTACCGCTTTGGAGTCCCGAGACGAATAGTCCATGATAATGGAACACAATTTGTCAGCTATAGATTTTAGAGATTTTGTGACAATTTTAGAATTCAAAGTGTTGCATCTACGACATATTATCTGTCAGCAAATGGCCTCGCAGAAGCTTTTAACAAGACCATTGTGGCTTCTCAGAAAATTTGTTTCCAAGAGCCGACGCGATTTGGACGAAAGACTTGGCGAATGTCTGTAGGCCTATTGCACGACGGTAAGGACCCTTACAAAAGCTACTCCGTTCTCTTTGGTATATGGCTACGAAGCTGTATTGCCATTGAAAATCCAAATCCCTTCCTTGAGAGTTGCCATCGTGATCGGAATGACAGAGGATGAGAAACGCCGATTGCGCCTTCAGGAACTTGAAGACTTAGACAACAAGCGTCTCCAAGCTCAGCAGCAGATTGAGTTATATCAAGCTCGGATTTCGATAGCTTACAAAAAAAGTTAAAGAACAGATTTTCAAGAAAGACGATTTGGTCTTAGCCGTCAGACGACCTATGGTTATGGCACACAAGACTAAAGGAAAGTTCATTCCCAAGTGGGAAGAGCCCTTTGTAATAGAATCAGTCAATTCGAACGGAGCTTATTGCCTCAAAGATCAAAAAGGCGACAGGCTTATGATGCCAATTAATGGAAAGTTTCTCAAGAAATACTTCTCGTAGGCCATGATGCCCCATTGTCTCTCAATCTTCAGCCAAGTCGGGTTGGGGGTTGCCTATTTGGAATTTGTTTCAATAGGGAACAATCATTTAGTTTTCCTACTTTGTATATCGTTAAGTTAACAGTACACCTCTGACGATTAAATTTTTTTTGGTATTATTCTAAGTAGTAATAAAGAGAATTTTGAACTTATGCTAAAGTAACATTACATCTATGGCATTTTCAATATTTTTATTGTCACAAAAAAAATGAGGAAAAGGTAATGAAAAGTATTATGATATCACTTTCATTCATTATTGTTAATCTAATACAGAGTGACAATACTTGGTATGAAAATGATACAAAAATATCTATCTCCAGCTAAAAGCAATATAAGACTCAAGTGTTAGGGTTTATCAATCTGAATGATCTGAGCTTAGACTTAAGCGTAGACAGCTTCTTCTCATGAGCTGCTTTGACTTATTCGGCAATCTCCCTCCTAAGCTCTTCTTCAACAGGCGCTGCAGCAAAAATCTCTTTCCGAATACCCTCAGAAGCTCGGAGTGCGCTACAAAAGTTCTTACAGACTTCATCACTTTGAACCTGAAGCCCTTTTATGACGTCTATATCTTGAGCTAACTGAGCCTTCTTCTGGGCTAGTTCAGTCTCTGTACGAATAATGGCTTTTCGGTCTCACGAACACCAATAGCAAGACTACTCATATCAGTGTGTATCTGAGTGTGTTGCTCCTGTAAGTTCATCATGTGGGCCTCTTTCTCAGATAAGCTCTTGTGAAGAGCCTCTTGCTGGCGCACCTTCGAGGTTTGGGCCATAGAAAAAACTTGCTCCACTCTAGATTCCAAATCGGTACGCCACCAATCCAAAAAGGTCCTTAATTCCGCTTCCATGAGGGTGATGCTCTCCCTACAACTTTCAGTCCACCGCACATCACCCAAGCTCTCGATGCTGGCCAGACAACCATGCAAGAGAGGTTAGAAATCCTCAAAGGCAACCTATCCAAGGCTAACAACATCGATTGTCAATTTCATTGCATTTTCTAGCTGTTTGAGGAGTTTCCTTAGGATTTCTGAACACAGAGGAGGGGCAGTCAGGTAAATTAAACCCACAAATTCGGTAGGAGTAGATGCAGAAACAGCTTCAGAAGTAAACCCTTCTGACGAATCTTGTCTTGTGGTCACCCCTTCAATAGGTCTTGTCAAAGGAACAGAATCTGAGCCCCTGATAATTAACTTCCTTTAAGCTTCCATATCTTTGGGAATGGAAGGAGTTGATTAAAGCGCTTTTCCTCCCTTATCATCTGGGAGCACGACAGGTGCAAACTTCATCGCGTCTCCCATGAGCTTCACCTTCTTGGAGTTTTTTGCTATAATGGGCCACCTTTTTCGAACCCTCCTATCATATTCACCCTCATCCGCAGCGGTAAGGGCCTTACTCCCTAACAATCTTAGTGAGTGAGGTTCAAGAGTGGGTTCTTCAAAGATTTCTTCGGTCGCTTTCTCTTCGCAAGACTCAGCAGCTGGTGGCTCTTCTTGGACCTCTCCGGCACCGGTTGCCTCTCGTTCACATGATAAATATTCGTCCATTCCCGGCAGGCGAGTCCTTGTAAAATCCTTTCTAGACTCATAAAGCTCTCGGATTTCATTTATACAGGAAGTGTACATGCTATACTCTGGAATCTGAGAAGATTTAGAAAACCAGTCAAGGAAATCAGAAACAGCAGAACAGCTGGGTGGCAAGCTGGGCAAGGTGAATTGTGCATGGGACCCTCCCGTAGAGAAGAAATACCAAGCACGGGATCCTTCAAACAAATTCCCGACCCGCGCCAACTCCGGGTTAGGGTTACCAACATAGAGTTGGTCATACCCAAATTGTCTGGCAAAACGAGAAGGTGTGTATGGTTCAATGATGCACTCCTCTGCCAAACGAAAGACCAGATACCCCAATCTAATATTGAGGAGCCACCTGAAGACGCCTTCCCCCAAAAATAAAAATTCTTCTAATTCAACATCTACAAAATCTACATCCTCATCTTCGGCCCCATCAAAATTAGGAGCGCAATAGAAAATCCTGTAGTTGTCCCCCTGCAACAAGAGCTGTCGAGCCCAGACTATGTATGTGTGAGTCCACATAGCCGACTCAAGCCTCTGCACAAAGGGAGTAAAAACTTCATTCTCTTCAGTAATCTTTTTCATCAACGAGGGGCAATGCAAGACAAACCAGGCCACCAAGTAAATGTACGACACTGGCACACGAGGTTGGGGAGTCCTCCGAACTTTCCTCCCAACAACATTAATTTCTTGGACGTCGACGAATTCAGATATCAACATCCTCATCCCACTCTGTATGCAGGCTACCATAGCAGTGAGGAGGCTCAATGGTCTCTCGTGAGACAACAAAACAACCGGATATACTACCTTAGCTAATATTGATTCAGCAGGCTTTGATGGCACCACACATCGTTTCAGCCACAACATCATGAAACCGGCAAGAAGGATAGTATCAGAGATAGGCGTGGTAGCCTGGTGATGAAAGCTCTCAAATTTGACACCAGCTTCAAACCCGTCCTCCTTATGCTCGTTCTTGTAAATAGCCTCTAAAGCCTTAATACGGGCCTTAATGCCCTTGGGAGACATTGCAGCAAGCCGGGTCACAACTTTATCTCTCCGGTTTAGGTTCCGAAAAAGATAGTCTACCCACGTTGTATGCATGATACCCCCTCCACGCATCCCTACCAAGTGAATGAAAATTTGAAAGTGGCACATCAACTCCCAGAAGGTGGCATAAATCTCTGGATGTGCCTCTCTCAAGATAGAGAGCTCTTCCATAGTAGGAATGAACTCTTCATAGGGCATCTCTCCAAATGGTAGCCCTGATATGGCCTGCATTTCATGGAGAGCGAAACCAAACTCTCCGACAGGCATGCATTATACCTCTCCAACATAGCAAAGAAGTTGGGATAACTCTAAACAATCCCATGCCTGGTGGCCAACACTAGGACTGTGAGGCCCGATTGAGCAAGTGACTCCCTAAGGTCCTCCAACACGAAGTCCACCATGCGAGTCCACCAGCCACCTTCTCCAGAGAATAACTAGCCAGGAGACCGAAAGGCTTGTGCAGGGAATTCACCCTGAGCAGTAATGAATTAGCGAACAAACAGGTTCACCGGAAGGGCCCCCTCTCGAGCTAGATCCTTTTTCTCAAATTTGCCAGGATTCAGGCCCTTGAGTATCCGAGTTTGGCCCTAGGAATCAAGCGATACACTTGCTCTGTTCTAAACAAGATCGAAAGCTAGACTTCGACGGCAACTAATGTACAGGAAGTGAGAGAGAGAGAGAGAGAGGATACATCCTCTGCATGATAAGAAGGAAGAAGAAATGATTGTCGATTCTCGCAATAGCCTGGAGTCCTCTGTAATAATAAGCTGCTCATCTGCTATTGTATGGTCTCCAAACAAGAATGCAGGCTTTGAAAACTGATCATGGCCTACCGATGTCTCCATATCCAAATTAGTCATTAAGATCCTAAGGGTGGGGCATCTAGCTTCTGTTATCAGGCATGCCCACTCTGAATCAGGGAAGGTGCACAGCGGGATTCTTTGACGAAGACCAAAAACTTCTTCCTTATCCAAACCTCCAATATATCCAAAGTAATATTCTTGAGGGAGTGGCGCATGCGGGAAGAACACTGCAAAACCAGAAACAAAGGTTAGCAATCACAGTAAGCTGCTGACATAAATCTGAAGAAATAGATTGAAACACAGTGGTCAGGCCCCGTGTGTTAAATCTTAAACACAAGGGCCAACCTTAAACGCAAGAGTCAAGACTTGCGTTACAAAAGTTGAACACAACAGTCGAAACCCATGTTCAGAGTTTACCTCGTTTTAGAATAAACATAGAGCCCCAACTCTACATTTTTGCCAAAAATAAACGAGTCATCTTCCTCGTTATTAAGAACCCATCTAGGGTTTTAGAAGAACTTGTCAAAAGCAAGTTAATTTCACTCGTCACCTACCACGATAAAGGGTCTCATGAGGCGGCAATGTCGACGGAGTCCCTGCGGGAACGAGAACCTCTTCGACCCCTTTGGCTGACGGTGTCTCCGAAGCCGCTCTAGTGCCCTTTCGAAGCCCTAAACTTAGTCTTCGCGACGCCATCTGTGCAGTCATTTGGGAAAGACGAAGATCGTCAGGGTTTCTTTCTGTCGAAGTTAACAAGAATTCTCATTTGTAGAATAAAGACAAAAATGGAAAGAGTCGAATGACTCTTGATTTGACCACATAGGTCTATTTATAATAGCTATCAAACTATTAAAGAGGCACGAGATTCTAGGAGAGACTCCCAACCATTTTAAAATGTAGTCTTCAGCGTTAATGGATAAAATCAGTTAGACTTTAACCTTAATGCAGAACTCACCTCTGCATTCAATTTCCAAACTGTAGGTCCAGACTTGCATCATGAGAGTTCTTAACTTTGTGTTTCAAACCTCAAACGCAAAGGCCACCTTTGCGTTGCAATTATTCTAAACGAAGGGTCCACCCTTACGTTTTCAAACATGACACTTATTCTCTAAGATCATGAATTCTTCTAACGGAGTGTCACTAAACCTCTGTATCTCCTCGGCAGAATATAAGTTATTTTAGCTAACAAAATTCTCATCAAGTTAATACTACACTACGGATGACCAGCATCCCCACAGAGTTTGAATTTAGCTTGCATCACTTCCAATGCGATGACAATTCCTCTGTCACAATCAACTTATTTATTCTCATCAATAGAACGATAAGTCTCCAAAATCACTCAAATCATGATCAATTTATTAGTTCTCCTTAGCAGAGTAATAAATGATTAACTTATCAACCCTCTTCAGTAGAGTGATAAGTTTCCAAATCTTGTTCAAATTACAAGTATCACAAGTCATCGCTCTGATGATAAACCACTTGGCAATTCTCCCTAGCGTGATGCTACGTCCCGCAAAATCTTGTTCAATATTTTTTGTCACATTAATATTACACCTCTGACAAAATCAACTTATCAATTCTTCCCAATAGAGTGATAGGTCCTTAAAATTACCTCGATCGTAATATTCTTCCTGTCACGTTAATATCACACCTCTGACAAAATCAACTCATCGACTCTCCCCAATAGAGCGATAGGTCTTCAAAATTACCCCGATCATAATATTCTTCCTATCACGTTAATATCACACCTTCGACAAAATCAATTTATCGACTCTTCCCAATAGAGCGATAAGTCCTCAAAATTACCCCGATCATAATATTCTTCCTGTCACATTAATATCACATCTCTGACAAAATTAACTTATTGACTCTTTTTAATAGAGCAGTAGGTCCACAAATCTCTGTTATGTTAATAATATACATCTAACAGTTAAACCCCCAATGAACTTGTTAATCTTTTTTCAACAAGAATAGAAAGTTCTTATTATAAAATCCCCAACAGGGTAAAGTTTTTTCAGAATTACCCTTAAGGATAATAAGGAAAATTTTACTCTATGTGAAAATTCATGCTAAGTTAATATTACACCTCTGGTATCTCTTGGGTAATTTCATTGTTTCAAGTCAGAACAGACACACGGAATAATGGAAAACCCATATCATTTTCTTTTATATAAATATAAATCAAAAGGAAATGATACAAAACGAGCTTGTTCTTATTAAAAGAATATTACAAAGTTAGGATTCACTCGCTCATCAATTCAAAAGAAGTGAGTTGAGCCTTGACTTCAGATAGCTTCTATAGCTTCTCCTCGTAATTAGCCCGCACTATGGCCTCAGCCTTCTCCCGCAGTTCACCTTCGGTGGGCATGACAGTGGTAGCAATCTCCTTCTTGGCTCACTCTAGGGTATGAGCCCCCTTGTGATAATTGAAAAGAGTGTCCGCATTCTTAACGATGAGGATATTAACGATGGCTTCTTCACAAGAGAGTTGAGCCTTCAATCGTAGCACTTTAGCTTCAGCTTCAACGAGCTTTGTACGAATGAAGCCTAAAGAATCAATCGAGAGCTCCAACTCCTCTTGTCTCTGGGCACTCTGCTTCGCAGGTGTGCAACTTGACGTTCTCTCTCGACTAGACCCCGCTCCATCGCCTCACGATGAGCCACTTCTTCAACCTGAAGGTCAGCAAAAGTAGACACAATTTGCGTCTAAATATTCGTACGATCTAGGGCCTCGAAGTGCTGTAGCTGTGCTTGCAAATGAGAAATAGCCTCTGAACAATGCTCAAAGCATTGAGCGTCACCCACACTCTTAACTCCATTCAAGCCCACCTGTAGAAGAGGCCTGAAGGAGCCAAAAGTGCCTCGATCAGCCATTACAACTTCAATCACCTTCTTCGCGAGACTGTTCAAGTACCCCAAAGAAATGTGGAGGAAGCCAGGTGTATCTGCGGGGCTTGAAACAATAATTGGAGATGGTCCCCTAGTCCCTGAGATAGGCGTGTCAAAGCGAGGGCTAGCATGTAACCTAGGTGTAGAAGTTACAGAAGCAACAGAAACAACCAAGTGCGAAGAGCTTGATGTCAAAGCCATCATGGTCCCCGCCTAAGATGGATCCGGCACATTGAGATCCCTATTGGTGCAAGTGAAATCCTCATTAGTGTTGCCGACGGGGTTGTTGCCAAGCTCGACTGGGGTTGTTCTTGCTGAGGAGTCGCCGCTTGTATAAGTGGCTGCTCAGCGGGAGGAGTTTCAACAACGGTCTCGAGAGTGGGTGAACCTGCATTAAAAAATAGTCAGAACGTCGAAGGGAGATGCAGAGGAATTCGAAATAAATAGCCTTACCTGTGATAGAAAAAGGCACAAAAGCAGACGCTTTATCTGACATGGTCTTGGGGATGTCATCAAAAGTGGTGATATCACCTATGGAATCATGTTCTTCGCTCCCATCATCACCACCTATGTCAATCTCAGCGCTTTCATCCCTATCCTCCATAGTGGAAACTTCATAATCTACCTTTTCCTCATCATCATGCTCAGAGGAACTACTGGTCGCAACCGGTCTAACCAAGAGCCCTATTATTGGGGTAAGCCTTGACTCACCAACCTACGATATTAATATAGAAGGAGAGGGAGAGTGTTGCTCCTCATGATCCCTTGGTGCTGATACCGGAGCTTGGGGAGAGCCCACTATCGGCCTCGATTCGGCATCTGCAGCCATCAATTCTTCTTCTTTCTCTTCAGGAGGATGATAAGAAGAAGCTTCATTGGATAGAGCAGGGCCACTTGAACGAAGCCCAGGCCTATGTGGAAGTCCCGTAATTGAAGGCTCTTGATGTTCTTCTTCTTCTAGAGCCTTGAAAGCATCGACCATCAATTTTGGCTTTCGCTGACCTTTAGCAGGAAGGGACTCAACCATTAGCTTTCAGCGAGTCCATTTCTTATACTGGCCAACCTCTTCTGCCGTTAGAGCTCTTTTCTCAGCAGACCTTATTGTAGGAGCATCAACCACTCGGCATTCTTCTACCTGAACAGGCTCAGCTGCTTGTTCCTCCTCTGGTTCAGCAGAAGGGTCCTCAAAAGACAAGTACTCGTTAATCCCTCTCAGACGAGATGTCTTAGACCCCCTCCTCGAAGCATACGTACGTCAGATCTCTTTTAGACAAGATGTATTCAAGTTGTATTCTGGATTCCGGGAGGCAGTGGAATACCAATTGCAGAAACCTATAGAGGTTAGGAATTGGGTGTCTTGTGGGGAAGCTTGAAAACAACCTTTGTACAACCGGCCACCGAATAGTACCAAGCCCTAGCTCCTCATACAGATTACACACGATTGCAAGCTAAGGTTGAGATTCCCGACATATAGCTGGTCATATCCAAATTAACGAACAAATCTGTATGGCTGATAAGGCTCAATGAAGCATTTGCCACATTGCCTGAAAATCAAGTAGCCTGGCCTTATATTGAGGAGCCAACGGAAAACACCCCCACTCAACTGAGTGAATCCGTTGGGGCCTGCTATGTCCTAAAACGTTGCTCTATATACCCCACCTTCCAAATCAGGGAAGCAACGAAAAATGTGGTAATGAGTGTCCCTTGTCAAGATCTGACGGATTTTGACCATATAAGTCCCCTCCCACTTTGCAGATTTTAGCCATTGCACAAGTGGGATGAATGAGTCACATTGAGAAGAAGCCGCACTCATCAACGAGGGACAGTGAGACACGTACCATGCCATTAAATAATGTATGACATTGGCACTCGAGGGTTGGGAGTCTTGAAAATTTTGCCCTCCTTAGATTCTACCTCTGGGACTTGGACAAAATTCAAAGCCAACTCCCTCAGCCCACTTTGTAGATAACACACCATGGCTGAAAGGAGATTCAATAGCTTCCCATGAGCCAAAAGAATTATGGGATAAATCATCTCTGCAATCAAGGTGTCAATCGGCCTAGTAGGGACGACGCACCGCTTCAACCACAACATTAAGAATCCTGCCAACAAAGCAGTGTCAGAAATGGGGATCTGAGCTTGATAATGAAAGCTCTCGAACTCCGTGTAAGAAGGAAAAATATCCTCTCTAGCCTCATTTGTGTAGTGCGAGGTGGCAGCGTTAACCCGGGCCTGGATCTCCTCCTGAGTACTTGCAGCCAACCTAGTCACTTAGGTTTCTTTCTTAGTCAGATTCTGAAACAAGTACTCCGCCCAAGAGACTTATTGCACACCACCTCCTCTGCCTCTATTTGTTGAGTACAGATATGAAAGTGGCACATGACTTCCCAAAGGGTGGAATAGACTTCAGGGCTGGTCTTCCTCAGAATCTTCAGTTCTGTTAAGCCGGGAATGAATTCTTCATAAGGTAAATCCCCAAAAGGCAAACCCAAGATGTCATACATTTCATGGAGAGCGAAACCCAACTCCCCAACTAGTGTAAAGAAGGTATAGGTCTGGGGATTGTATCGCTCCAAGATGGAGAAGAAATGGTAGTGACTTTGGGCAATCATGTACTTGGTGGCCATCACCGGAGTCTTCAAACTAGCTCGAGTGAGAGGAGCATCCAATTCCTCCAAAACAAACTTGGTCATGCAGAATTGAAGCATATTGAAAATATGACATGGGGAACATCCTCTCCATATTAGGTAGAAAGAGATGGCGATCTCCAACCTTCCTCAACCATTTATAGTCCCTGTCATAAGCGACTCCTGCTTCGAAATCAATGAAGTCCCCAAAAAGAAACGCCGGTTTAACGATCGACTTCCTACTCAAGCTCTCGAACCTGGCATCCGTGACCAACATTTGCAGAGTTTCAGAAGAAGCCTGAGTGATCGCCTCGACACATTCCTTGTCAGTCATACAGAAGACGGGAAGTTCCTGATATAGATTAAAGATCATATTTACATCCACACTTCCCTCACGACCGAAATGATGACGGAAAGGGAGAGGCTCATTAGCATAACACACTTCAAATGAAGAAAGCAACCAGTCAGTACAGAAGCAGAACTAAAAAGACTCAATTCAAATGCAGAAATTGAATGCTGCGTTGACAACTTCAAACACAGACATAAAATCTTGTGATATCTAAGTCAAACGCAGAAGTCAACATCTGTGTTAGCAAACTTAAATGTAGAAGTCAACATCTACGTTAGCAAACTTTAACGTAGAAGTCAACATCTGCGTTAGCAAACTCAAACGCAGAAGTCAAAATCTACGTTAGTGAATTCAAACGCGGAAGTTGAATCCTGCGTTAGCGAATTCAAAATGCAGAAGTTGAATCCCGCGTTGGTGAACATGAACGCAGAAATTAAATTCTGCTTTTTGAATTCCAAACCACAGAATCCCAATCTTGTGTTACATCATCATAACAAGTTTCTTCGTTGATTCAAAAGTTCAAAACTTGTTGTAGCAAGTTTTACTATCACGAAGATCACACTTACCACCGACCAAAGGAAATTGAGGCGGTGACATGCCTGCCTGAGTCGCAGCAGCATCGGTCGGCAAAGTCGGCGGCAAGCTCTGAGCCGTGGTAACAGCGGGCTTGATGGGTCGGGAGACAGTTTTCTTCCTGGGTGCCATTGATATCTTGATATCACTTGAGGAAGAAGATGAACAAGGTTCACTGGAGTTTAAAATGAAAATCTTTCGTTGAAATGTTTTGAAGAAGGAAGAGAAAGAGTCGAATGACTCTGGATTTGACCCCAGTGGTCTATTTATAGACAGCTGTGAGCTGTCAAGTCAAGATGAGATTCTAGGCCAAAATCCCGCCAAACACGACCTCTGCGTTCGTGTTAAAGTTGGTTGAACTTCTGAACGTAGAGTTCAACCCTGCGTCTGCATGCTCAAGCACAAAGTCTACTAGTGCATTTTAGCATCACAAAATGAACATTTCGATGATCAAGGCTATGGCATAGCTTCAAATAAATAAAGAGGAGCTAACATTGGCCATCAAGGTGACGAAAGCTGAGAAGAGACTAGCCTATAACAAGAACTATGCAGCCTCTTGGATGAGTACATGCAGATTATAATTAATAATGTTGAAACCATCAAGCACAATCTGTCATGCAACTCATCCTTCTAATTGGCTTAACATTCCAGCCAAGATTAACAAAGTCAAAAGGTGCTCAACTTCACTAAAGAAGACCTCGTTGACAAATTTATAGCTGTTGTTTCTATGGTGGCTTCGGTATCATCGGCTCTCTTATTACTTAACTCCCGTGGCTGTGCGTTGGGTGTTCATCAATGCCTACAATAATCTTCTGACTGGTGTTGTTGACATTAAATACACTTCCATATGAGTTGAAGGAGTATCTCAAGGATCCAAACAAATTCGCTGTCACTATCGCTCTTGTTGCATTGACCGCGATGACTTGGGCTTTAGCTTGTTTGACTAAGTTCACTATCATCAAGACATAAAAGTTATTTTATTTGGTTTAACAATAATGACTTAGGCTTTAGCTTGTTTGACTAAGTTTACTATTATCAAGACACAAAAGTTATCTTGTTAGGTTTAACAACGATAAATTGGACTTTAGCTTGTTTGACTAAGTTCATTGTCATCTAAACACAAAAGTTATCTTGTTTGGTTTAAGGAAGCAGAATTACAACATTCCGACAACTAGGTTCACGATGTCTTCGAATCAGATGAAGTAAACAATCATTCAACCAACTTTAGGATCTAAAGTATTCCAAAAATACGTTCCAGTCAACCATGAACTTTCAAAAACTTTAGAGGGGTTCTGTAGGCTGTCTAAAAATCACAATAGATAGTTGATCCTTATCAAACTTCAATCAACATCATGACAATGGAAGTCATAATCATATGACTTTCATATTAACAAATGAAAGCTACAATTATAGGATTCTCATGTTGATTGAGAAAGATTACAATTCGACGACCTTTACGACGACTGATGAAAGTTCTGATTCAAAAGCCTTCATAATCAACTGTGAGAGTTACAATCTGATAACTTTCACACCCCAAATGGCTAAGAGAAAGATTACAGAATAACGATCCTTGTAGACGCTTCAATAGAAGAAGTTACAAATCAACAACTACTTCTAAAAGACACGGAGTTCATTCTCACGTTCATGATTTCAGAACATAGGTGACCCCTGCGTTCATTCTCAATTTTCGGTAGAAGCCAAACTCCGCGTCTTAGTTCTGAGACGCGGAGTTGAGGCCCAGAACGCTAAACTGGGCATTTTTGACTCATTCAACGTGAGTCGAACGGTTCTAGAACCATCCCCCCCCACGATCTAAGGGAAACTCGCCTACTTAGGAGCAGATTAAGGGGTCAGTTATAACCTCTTTTTCCCCCTATAAATAATCAAACTCGTGAATAGAGTTAAAGGTTGGAAAAATCAAGATCTTGGATCGGCTCTTAGGTTCAGAGATCGGATTTTTTGAATCATTTAAAGGATCAGCTTTTTGGCAGAGAGATCAATCTTATAGAATCATTCTGAGATCTGGAGGCTTTCTTCAGCAACAGAGAGTTTCAGCACTTGGTTATTAACCAAATTTTCGGTTTAAACAACTCTTTTCACAGAGTTCTAAGTCATCCTGAGTTCATAAACTCATTAAGAGTTCTCTTCAAACTTGCCACGCAAGTTAACTATTCCAACGAGTTGTTCGGATCATCAATGGAGAGCAAACTCGACACGAGCAATCGAGGGAGGCACTCCATCGCCATTGTGAAGAACCCATACTTAAACAAAATAGAAAATTCACATCAATTCTCTTCTCTTTTGTAATCAGGAATTCAAATTGTAATCGAGATTGAGAGAGTTGTAAACATTCATTTTCTAAGTAGTTAGAACGAATAAAATTGAATTCAATTCTTTTATTTTCTTATTATAAATTTTCCAACAAACATAGATCAAGAAGTAAAATGTCTTGTCGCGGTGGGTGGTGATCCTTAGATTTGGGATAAAAGACTTGGACATGCAAACATGAAACTAATCTCCAAGCTATCAAAGAAAACTTAGTAAGAGGATTACCAAGTTTGAACTTTGTTAAAGACTCACTATGTGAAGAATGTGCCAAATGTAAACAAATTAAAAGTTCCTTTAAGTCCATTAACGAGGTATCCACCACTAAGCCTTTGCAATTACTTCACCTTGATCTATTTGGTCCTATGCGTGTTACCTCACTAAGAGTAAAGCATTATGTTTTTGTGTTGATTGATGATATTTCTCATTTTACATGGGTTATATTTCTTGCTAATAAGGATTATTGTTTTGATGAGTTTTCGTGTTTTTTAAAAAGGGTTGAAAATAAAAAAGATTTAAAAATTATCAAAATTCATAGTGATCATGGTGATGAAATTCAAAATAAGTATTTTAGTGATTTTTTGTGACCATCATGGTATTACTCATACATTTTTCGCCAACACCACAATAAATAGTGTTGTTGAACAAAAAAATCACACCATACAAGAAATGACACGTACTATGATAAATTCTTTTGATTTTCCAAAATATTTTTGGGCGGAAGCCGTTAACATAACTTTCCACGTTTTAAATCGTGTTTTGATTAGGCCTATTTTTAAGAAAACCCCCTATGAGCTTTATTTTGGCAAAACACCCAACATAAGCTATTTTTAAATTTTTGGTTGCAAATGTTTTATTTTAAACACTAAGATCATCATGATAAATTTGACTCCAAAATAGATGTTGGAATATTTTTAGGATATGCATCAAGGAGTAAGACTCATAGAGTTTTCAACAAACGAACACTCGTTGTTGAAGAATCTATAAACGTTACCTTTGATGAAACTAATGACGGTTTGTAAGATTTTATGCCTATTAGGGATGATGATGATATTGAAGGAGGATTGGAACTATTACAAATTAATGACACCCCTTCAATAGTTGCACCAAGGACACAAGAGGGACAAGTTGGAACTAGCCAAAAAGATGATCAAGGAGAACTCCCTAAAACTTGGAACCGGATCATCCTAAGGAATAAATTATTAGAAGCTCCTCAAAAGGAGTCATGACTCGCTCAAAAGCTATGAGCGAATGTGGTAACATCGCTTTCCTATCTCAAATAGAACCAAAATATGTTCATGATGCTTTAAATGATGAGTTTTGATTTTAGCTATGCATGATGAATTAAACAATTTTTAAAGAAACAATATTTGGAAACTTGTTCCTAGACCAAAAGATTTTCATGTTATTGAAAAAATGGGTTTTTAGAAATAAACGTGATGAATTTGGCATAGTGACTAGGAATAAAGCTAGATTGACCACCCAAGGATACAATCAAGAGGAGGGCATTGATTATGACAAAACTTTTGCACTGGTTGTAAGGATGGAGTTAATACGCATGTTTTTGGCATTTGCTAGCTTTAAAAAATTTAAACTATTTCAAATGAATGTTAAAAGTACCTTCTTAAATGATTTTATTGATGAAGAGCTTTATATTATGCAACCCCCTGGATTTATTTATCCTTTGTCTTCAGATCATGTTTACCGGGTTAAAAAACTTTATATGGTTTGAAATAAGTACTAAGAGCTTGGTATGCTCGCCTCTCTAGTTTTCTTATAGAAAATGGTTTTTTAAAAGGAAAAATTGATAATACTTTGTTTGTTAGAAAAAGCAAAAGTGATTTCATTTTAGTTCAAATATATGTTGATGATATTATTTTTGGAACTACTAATGAATCTTTGTGCAAGGTATTTTTAAAAGTTATGCAAGAGTAATTTAAAATGAGTATGATGGGAGAGCTCACGTTTTTCCTTGGACTCTAAGTCAAACAAAATGATGATGGAATTTTTTCTCACAAAGCAAGTATGCAAGAGAGTTGGTAAAGAAATTTGGGATGTCAAACTCCAAGCATGCACCAACTCTAATGAGTACTTCCATCAAGTTGGATGTGGATGAAAGTGGTGAGAAAGTAGACCAAAAGCTATATCGAGGTATGATAGATAGTTTACTTTATCTCACCGCTAGTAGACCGGATATAATGTTTAATGTTTGTGCATGTGTACGTTTTCAAGCTTCTCCTAAAAATCTCATTTGATTGTAGTTAAACATATTATTAAATATGTAAATGATACAATTGAACTTAGTTTGTTTTATCCTAAGCAAACAATTTTTGATCTTTATGGTTATTGTGATGCCGACTTTGCCGGATGCAAGATAGACCGTGAGAGTACTAGTGGTACATGTCAATTTTTAGGCAACTCTCTAGTATCTTGGTTATCCAAGAAACAAAATTGTGTAGCCTTATCCATTGTGGAAGTAGAATACATTTCCGCCGGTTTATGTTATGCTCAATTATTATGGATGAAAAAAAATTTGGTTGATTTTGATTTACATTTTCATGATACAAAATTTTTTTGTGATAAATACGAGTGCTATAAATATTTCAAAAAATTCAGTTCTTTATTCTAGAACCAAACATAAAGATGTACGGCATCATTTTTTACATGATCATGTAGAAAGAAAAGATGCATCCCTTGTTTATATTGATACAAAATCACAATTAACAGACATATTTACCAAGCCTCTTTGCAAAGAAGATTTTTGTCGTATAAGAGGTGAATTAGACATGTGCATTCTTTGATTTATGTTTGCTTGCTTCTTTTATGCTATCCTCTTCAAAAATAGTGTTTTATACTCTTTTTAAATGGATTACATCCTTTCATGGCTTTGCATGCTTCAGTTTTTTAGTTGAAAAATATTTTTTATATACCATATTTTGATGTTGACAAAGAGGGAGAAAATCTCCTATACTTTCTGCATCTAGATAGGGGGAGAGCTTTATAGATAGAGGGTGCATCTATCTATAAGTAATATTTATTTTTATTTTTATGCTCTTTTATAATGGTGGTTTATTATCATCAAAAATAGGGAGATTGTTAGGTCTCGTGTTTTGATGATGATTTAGAAACCTCATTATCGGTGATAATTGCTTGTCAAGTGATCCTACGCAGGATGTATTTATCAAGCAATATAGTGCCATTAGTTGGAGGTTAGAAGGATTTGCGCCATAACAATGATATCCGTGGAGGTGGAGGCAAGTTGATGAAAAAGCCTCAAAACGCTCAAAGATCGACTCAAGCATATATCTACTTATGAAGAGCGTTCAATAATATAGTCAAGAAGAGCTTCATCAACAAATTTCTAGCGAATATTAATACTTAAGCATTGTGTACAATTATAAGTGATATTTGCATTTTTTTAATTATCTCTAGATCATAATATAGGCAAAAAACAAAGTAGATAACTTTTGAAGCATTTGGGGATTACACACACACATTTCAAAACTCGTATTTTTGACTATTTTTGTAAAACAATAAGTTTTCACAAATACGAGATGCTATTTTGAAAATTCTTTCTCTAACAAATCTATTTTCATATATATAAGTATTCTCCCAAGTTTTACTATTTTTGAAGTTAATTTAGTATCTTAAATATAATTTAGAAAATCAATAATTCTGAAAAAACCAGGTTTTTGAAATATCAGATTTTTGGTTGACCGACTTTTCAGATCAGTCGACTGACCAGGAGCAGGTTTTTAGCTCCTACAGTTGGCTTCCAAATCAGTCGATCGATACACACAGCCTGTCGACCGATACACACAAATCAGTCACTTGATACACGCAATCGGTCGACCAACAGTGTATTCTATTTTCCAGTTCTACCCAACGGTCACCTGATTTTCTCGACTAGTCGATCGATCGCAACCACCAATAGTAATGACTAGTTTCTAGTTTCCTAATTTTTTGGGATTTTGGATTTTCTTTGGATTTGGTCTGGGTTATTGAGAGACTATAAATAAGTCCTCAGGTTTCATTTATTCAACTAACCAAGAAAACTAAGAAATCCAAGAAAACAAAGAGAAAAGCTTGAGTTTTGTTTTCGAGACTTCTAAGCTTACATTTTCAACTTATTCTCAAGTTCTTCAAATTTTTGGTTTTCACTTTCACATCCCACAAACCCCTGAGCTTCAATCGTTTATCTCTTCATCATTACTATAAGATTGTTGTAACAAAGAATTTTTCTTTATCTTGTATTGTGTGGAGAGCTATATCTCGAGGAGATCATGTGTGCAGAGTTCGATCTCGGGGAGATCATTGTGAGGAAGTTTCGGCTTTCAAATCGAGTTGTGTAGTGGATTACCATCGGAAGAGGTGATTGGGGACTTAGGTCGAGAGGACCGAACCTCGTGAATGAGTTTTACCAGACTAGAATCTCCCGAGCTTTTGATAAAAGAGTCCAACAACGAAGCTTCAAGGAAGGATACTTTGTTCTTACCGTCCGGCGACCAATAATACTCAACTCCAAAAAGAAAGAAAAATTCCAATCCAAATGGGAAGGATCATTTGTAATAGAGTCAGTCTCTTCAAACGGGGCATATCGCTTAATCACCTAAGATGGTGACAAGCTCATGATGTCAATAAATAGGAAGTTCCTAAAAAAATGTACTATCCTTAGTACGTTCAGGATAACCTATTTAACGGGAAGTTCCTGAAAAATGCTATGCACAGTATTCTTAAGGATAACCCGAGATCAGCTAATTGTTTAAAATGAAGACTAGTCATTTGAATAATTCATTCTTAATCATAATGAAAATGATTAAAAACCTCCCACTGTGGCTATTTAATCATTTCCAGGATGATTAAAACCTCCCACTGTGACTTTCCGAGCACTCTTTCATTAAGATGAGATTCAATGATCTCATTTGGTCAATCTTCCCTCACGAAACTCCTATGGTGTACCTATGGAGTGCTTGATTCACGGTCCTCCACTGCAAAGTCCCTCACTGATCAAATTAACTGACAATGGATCCACCAAAATTCTTTTGGTTGAGTCCATCCAAACTCCCACTATGTTTGTGCACTTAACACTCCAAGTATTAAAGTCCCAACATGGTACTCAAAAGTTCACGTTGCTGGTCCATGGAAATTAGCAAACCCCTTTCATGTTAAGTCCTTGTCACTTGATGCTGAAAACCCCCACCAAGTAATTTGTATAAGTCAACATTCCCATAGTTATTTGTACCTTACTCCCACTGATCGTTTGGTCAAACCTTCTTATAGTTAGGACCAAAGCCAAAATCTCCTCTCAATTACTTCCATGAACGAGAGGCCCACTTTTAAAAAAACAGACTTCCCTTTCGACAAACGAAAAGCCTCCACCATTGAATTATCAAACCTATAAAATTAGGGTCATCTCAATAACCCCTATATGGTCAAACCATTAAATGGTTAAGGCCACAATCGAAACTACTTTTCGATAAACGAAAGGCTTCTACTCTTTCCCCTTCGGTCAAAACTATAAAAGTTAGGGCCAAAGTCAGAATTCAATCTTGATAAATGGGAAATTTTATTTTTAGATCAGGTAACCAATCCTATAAAAGTTAGGATTATCTGAATCTTTTCGATTCTCAGAGTGGAGATCCCACTTTTAGTTTCACCTTCCAGATTCTCAAAGTGGAGATCCTACTTTGAGTTTCTTTTGCAGTAAGAGATAGAATATAAAATTCCTCCTCTCCAGTATTGGGTTCATCTTTATCCTAAAAAGAAGACCTGGAGATAGAATATAAAATTCTTCCTCTCCAGCATCGGGTCTTTACCCTAAAAGAAGACCTGGAGATAGAGTGAATATAAAATTCTTCATCTCCAGCATCGGGTTCGTCTTTGCCTCAAAAGAAGGCCTCGGAATAGAATATAAAGATTTTCCTCTCTAACATCAGATTCGTCTTTACCCCAAGAGAAGACACAATCTCTCAACGTCACAAATCCATATCTTACATGCATGGGTAACTTTATCTCGACTCCTAAACAGAGATAAGTCTACGCCTAACAAGCGTTGCCGGTTAGTTTTTCACCATGAAAAAACACCAGAGTTCATTCTAAGGGATTTTATCTCGATCTCTAATTAGAGATAAGCCTACGCCTAACACGCATTGCCGGTTAGTCTTTCACCGTGAAAAAGATACTAGAGTTCATTCTGAGGAACTTTATCTTGATTCCTAATTAGAGATAAGCCTACGTCTAACACACGTTGCTGGTTAGTCTTTCACCACGAAAAAGGCACCAGAGTTTGTTTTGGGGGACTTTATCTCGATTCCTAATTAGAGATAAGCCTACGTCTAACACGTTGTCGGTTAGTCTTTCATCACGAAAAAGGCACCTAAATTCATTCTGGAGGGACTTTATCTCGATCCCTAATTAGAGATAAGCCTACACCTAACACGTGTAGCCAGTTGTTATTTGATTTAACACCAACTGAGTTTATGCCTTTTTGGCATAAGGGAGTTTAGCTCAAATCCCTAATTAGAGATAAGTTTATGCTTAACACGCGTTGCAAGGTAGCCTATTCCTGTAACAATGGTAAAGTCTATGTATTCAATATCACAACATTAAGAGAGTTAACTCTCTGAGCACAACGTTACATGTGGAATGGACTCACACAATTCACATGCTAGCCTGATTCAAATGGTAATCAGTAAAGGCACATCAAATCCGTTGAGAGCTGAAGTTTAGCCAAAAACCCTAAGTCTATGCCTAACACACGTTATCAGGTAGCCTATTCCTATAATAATAGAAAAGTCTATGTATTCAATATCGTAGCACTAAGAGAGTTAACTCTTTTAGCACAACGTTACATGTGGAACAGACTCACACAATTTGCATGTTAGCTTGATTCAAACGGTAATTGGTAAAGGCAAATCAAATCCGTTGAAGGATGAGGGTTTGCCAAAAATCCTATAAGTATTATGATTGTTTATGGATATCCAGTCGAGTGCCTGCCTTCAAAGATATGTTTTCATTTTGATTCGACCGCATAGAGGGAATAAAAATCATAATAAAAGAAATATGCTAAACAAAAGACTTTGTTTTCATAATGAATCCAAATCAAAAGGAGATATAAAAGTGGAGGTACCAGTCCAAATATATCTTACGGCCACGAATTTGAATTTCCACCATATTCTCATAAGAGTCCTCAAGCTTAGTCCGTAACTCAACCCGGACAGAATATTCAGTGGAGTCCAATACACTCGAAGCTTCGTTTTTCAGATTGGCTAGCTTTTCCTTCGCAGGCTCTAACTTCTCTAATAGCTATCTTCAAGAGTCTTCTGTATCAGCTAATTCACCTACAAGAATGGTGCGAGAGTCTTTAGCATGCTTCAGGGCCTTCTCAAGATTAGTGATTTTCTCGTAGACTGAAGCCAAAGAGCTAAGCAATTCAGCCATGCTCTTGTCTTTTCTCGAGAGAACCGCTGTCATCTGCGTGATATAACTCTCCTGCGTCTGAAGCTCATCCCCAAGGGACATTCGGGTGTCACGCTACTACTTCAGGTGAGACTCCAGTCGGGTAGCAACATATGAAGAAGCGCCTGTAGCCTGTAGCTCTCTAGATCTTGAAACTCACGCTCTAGCGTGGCTAAGTCTACGGTGAGTATATCAGCCAAATCTGGATATCCTTCATCCCTGAGAATCATCATATGACGATCAAGAGACCTCCTGAACATATCAAAAGAATACCCTCGATCAAGGATCTTCTCAATCATTCCGCTCACAAAAGAAACAAAATGACTGAGATCCATATGAAAAATCTCCTTGCTTGGATCAGTATCCCTCAACAAAGTCATGACAAGCTCATATGGAGATGTGGAAAGCTCTGCAAAAAGAAAGGAGAAATATTATGTTCTGAAATATCGGCTGGAAACTCAAAGCAAGTTACAAAGCATAACTTACTAATGCCAGCAGAGGACCCTTCAGCTTGGCATCCTATGCTTGACCCTGCTAACCTAACATCGGGAATCGTTGGAATTGTTGTAGGTATGACAATTGTTGAAGTGCCGGCTTCTTCAGCTAGTCTCGTGACTAGGACTCTAGGACTATCCCCTACAGAGGCAGCTTCTGTAACTGTCGGATCTGAAGGAACAATAGCCTTAAGCTGAGAGGTAGACGCCTGGGCTGTGACCATGGCCACCTCCAATGGTGAAAAGCCAAGATCCTCATGTTGATCAGAAGCACTGATGATTGTATCTACATCAGCTCCACTGGCTGGTCCTACAATCAAAACTCCCTTGTGGTTAAGTAAGGACTGACGAATGAATTGTGGCAAAGTTGCAATAAAAATCCCTACCTGTAGATGAACTATCCTCCATGCGTGGTCTTACATTTTCGTGATGGTCTTGCTCTGATAACATATCGTCGAGCAACATATCGTTAACCTTGGAGGAGCTCGAGTTGGATCGAATGTGTGCCCACCTAACGCCTCGATGTCAACATCATGAAGGGTTTCATCCTCAGCTAAACCCTCCATAATCATATCTATGGAAGATAGGGGTCAGACAGAAGGAAGGAAAACTAAAATTTAGAATGAGTAAGGATCAGACTCACCCTCTGTGGCTGCAGCAACTTCCCTAGTCTCGGCACTCGGGCCTGCTCCCTTCATCTTCTCTTAAAGAGCATGAAGCATAGAAACGATTAGTAGATCAACAGATTCGGAATCATTCAACTCCCGTAATTACCATTTGAATGGTGTATTACCAGTATTAAATATACCTAGGCTAGAGATCCTCATGGCTGGAACAAGCTCACCAACATCGACACCCTCGCTAGCCCTAGCACGTTAGGCCCTTCACCAATAGCCTCACGCATCTGCTACACAAAGCTCTGGCTTTGAAGTGAGCAAAGTCAGGAAAGAGAGGGTCGTACAGGAATACACCTCCTTCACGACCCCCTGAGAACACATAATGTGATTAGGTCCAAAGAAGTCTCAAGTAAAATGATTAAAGGATACGCAAAGGCGAAACGTTACCTTCTCCGCCGGAAGGTGTGTTGCCGAATGAATCCTCCTCAAAAGTGCATGGATTGATATGTGACTTGTGCACTGTCTTCTTCCACTTTAGGGATCGAGCCTCCTTGTGAATAGCAGGTCTCTCTTGCCCAAATAGGGCACGTCACTGACCCGTGAAGAACCCTCAGTAACGGATCAAGATCTCATGCAAAGAAAGGGACAAAGCTCTTCTTCTTCAACCGCTTCACCTGGAAGGACATTTGTTATTTTGTTAGGATAGTGAATAAAACCTCCCGCCTTTACTTCTTTGAAGTCTTCGGAGGCTTAACAAAGCAAATGGACGAACCGGGCAAATGAACACCAGGTTCGTAAGTGATCTCGAGGAAAAGAAGGAGTCAGACAGACCTGGCTCGACAGCCTCCTCATCACCCTCAATCTCAATATCTCGGTCATCGCTAATGTCTTCTTCTACGGTCTCCTCTTCATCATTAGTGGGAAGGACCTCCTCCTCATCCTATACCATATGTTTTCCCTTGCCAGAGGGCCTGACAGACTTCATCCCCCACTTCCCTGGAAGTTTAGTGTCACGGACGGTCTTAATGGCGGCCCTAACCTCTTCTTCAGCTTCTAACTCTATAATATGCTTCAACCTCATAGGCTCATTCACAGCAATGAGCCACTTGTAGCAGAGAAAAGTAAGATGTGACTTATGCTCTGTCGCAGGGAGCGCGAAAGTAGCACCCGTGCAACCAGTCACGCTCCAAAGCCACACTCAGATACCATCTATAAGGCCACCCTCAGTCCTCAGCTCTTGACTTGGATTCCCAACGTACAGTTGGTCATAACCAAACTGATGAGCGAATCAACACAGCAGGTAAGGCTCTATATGACAGCGCTCCTTCACACGAAGGATGAGATATCCGAGCCGAATATTCATCAACCACCGAAAGCAACCCACATTAAGGATAGTACAGCCCGTCCCTAGCCTCTCTCCATCAATTAGCAAATTATTATAATGGCCAGAGAAACGAGCGAAGCAATTTAATAATTCCTAGAATTTGTGGATGTGAAGCTGTTGCCTTGCCTCAAGGAAACTTCTCGCTACCCACCTGCTCTCTTCTAATGTCTGCAAGAGAGGAACAGAGGTATCAGTAGTGCTGGGTGCTGACATTAAATCGGGATGATGAAGAACGAGCCATGTCATCAAATATGCATATGGGAGCTTAACTTTAAAGGAAGGGATCTTGGTCGATGGCTTAGGACCCTTTTGTGTAAAGCCATGAACCAGGTATCTAAGCCTACAGAAGTAGTAAATGATTGAGCACATGTCTTCTCAATCAAGTCGTTGGTCTCTTAGGGAGTCAGATGAGCTAACTCACAAACTGCCTCACCGGAATTACTCTCCAGATGTTGAAACAAATATTCAACGAATTGTTTTAGGCTTATCTTTGTTTTCTTCTTCGCCATGGGGCTTATGCTGACTAGAGCCGTCTGATAGTGACACGTAAGATCCCAAAACGTATCGTACATATCAGAGAAAGCTTTCTTCAACTACCTCAACTGCCGGTTAGAAGGAATATACTCTTGATATGGATAATCACACATCGGAAGTTCAGAAACTTTCTGCATCTCATGAAGAGCTAACCCTAACTCTCCATTACGGATCAAGAAAGTATTGGTATTCGGATTATAAATATCCAACAACACTAAGAAGTGGTATTTACTGATCGGCAATCAGTACATAGTGGCCCGTATCGATGTGTATAATCTGCTGTGCTTCAGCTTATTACCCCAATGCCTAAGAACATAACTCATCATACGAGTTCACCATCTCTTTGCTGGCGAGTGAACCCAACCATAGCACCTATATTCCTTCATAGGGAGTTTCCTTCCAAGTCTAGCAAGCTGATTCCTCACTGTATTAGCAGCTATCGACAGTTCGTCCGATGGTGCTGTATCAAGTCCCAAGATTCCTGGTCGAAGGCCACGAATGTAATTATATCCATTAGAATTTGGGGTCTTCTACCAGGTAATGAATCCACAATGGACTCGTTCATGATCATCTGTGAGATACCAAGACATCTCCCGCTTCACGGCTTGCGTCTCTAAGCGTGTAAATGAGTACGAGCAAGGAATAGAAAGAATATATAATAAACTTCTGCCATCGTCTTTCAGCCAATGCTCATCTTCAAGGGTCAGCATATCCGAATCTTCCACATGATCACCGAATAAATAATCCGGCTTCTTCAAAGCCTGAGTAGAACTGAGATCTTCAGTAAGTGGGGCGTCGATAATCAACCGTCATGGTGTATGACGATCCCCATCTTATATTTTTATTAGCTGATGAATCTCTTTAGGCCTATCCGGATTAAACTGAGGAGTAGCGACAACGAGCAGTGTGTCGACAATAGTAGTGTAGGTCTCCCGGCTACCACCACTTAATGCGTAAGGCGGGAATACACTCAGGGGAAAGTCAACTGAAATGAATAACATGCAGTTAGAAAAATTTCCTAGGAGTGGAACTCATCTCGTGTATCTGCGAGATAGAGTCACTACCTTATAAATTAGCGAGACGATTTCAACTATTTTACACGTGAGGGATAATATACATTGTCACACAAATAACATGACAATATACCCCGCCCTACGGAGTTCAATACAGCATGAAATCGCCCCATTTACCTTAAGATGTGTGTTTGCCAAGCAAAACACGTATTTCAAAGCGTTAATCCCCACAAAGGTGGACATTAGCTATTCACGAACGACTCGTAAAGGAGACAAATGAGGGTTCAATACACAGAATATCAAATTTACAAAAGCTATGAAAGCTCACCCCTATATGAAGAAGCTGCGGGGGCCTCCCTCTCAACATGCTGAGAGGTCGATCGACTCTTGTAAAAGCACGGTTGTCTTGGAGAAATTGCTAATCTGTAATGAAAATCGACGAGTCCAGTACAATCATAAATTCAAGAACCTAAAATTAAAAAGAGAAATAATGAACTTTAACCAAAATCCTACAAATAACATGTGATTTTATGGTTAGAGTTTAATTAAACCTACGGGATCCATATATACATACGACGGGTTCGATTTACATCCAAAACCCCTCACAATCAATTTTTGGCCGAAATACCCGAAATACCCTTCATGCTCAAAGCTCAATGCTAGCCATGAGCTTATCAAAATTTCGGCCATGGTTGAAAAGGGGAAACCATCGGTCTCAATTTCATAGTTTGGCCATTATACCCATTATTCTCAAACTCAAACTTTGGCCAAAATTCCTATTACCCTCAAATTCAAATTTAGCCCATGATTGAAGAAGGAAAATCCATCATCATCATGCCTATAATTTGGCCATGAACACAAATCCACCAAACTACATCAAGATTTCGGCCATGATCACCCATAAACCCATGGCCATCAAAGCCACCTCCAAGGTCAACATTTTTCAGCCACCATCATGCACACATGCCCAAATTTCGGCCATGGATAAGAATCCCAAGGACAAATTCGGTCATGGACACAAACTCACAACCAAGTTTTGATCTTTTTCCAAAATCAAAGATCATACACAAAAAACCCATGGATTCTTGAATCAAAATCAAATACACAAGGGCTATGAAGAGGAGCTTACCCAAATCAAGAGCTTAAACCTAATGCTAAGAACCCAAGAAGCTTGAGAACCCAACTTAAGAAAAGTTTGAACCTAACAAAACCCTAGATCCTAAGGGTTATTTTTGGCCAAGAGCAACGGGTTGAAGAGTGAGTTTATAGAGAGGAGTTTGAGAGGATTTTAAGAGTTCTAAAGGGAGGAAGAAGATGGGTTTAGAAGAGTTTGAGTTTGAGAAGAAATGGGAGGAGTTTGGGAAGAAAAAGAGAGAAACCCCTTAAAACCCTATGGACAAAGTCCGACCACCCTCTCTCTCCTCTTTCAAAATTTTCTCTTTCCCCCTCTTTTTCTCTCTCCTAGGGTGAGACACAAGGGGTGTCTCGGACCTAGGCTTAGACACCACTCATGTCTCGAACCTAGGGTGAGACACCACTCGTGTCTCGCCCACTAGGAGAGGTCCCGGGTATTTTTTTGACACCTATTTTCGCTCGTTTCACTGTATTTGAAGCTCGTATTCACACTCTGATAAGTATACGAGTATAAACTGCATCTCCTTAAACCTCCAACGAGTACATGAGGTTAAACTAATTCCCAAAACTCTAGTTAATGTATGAGTATAAACTGTAGTCAATGCCGATCAATACATTGTGATGAAAGTTAATGCCGGTCAATGCGTAGCCATGAGTCAATACTAGTCAACGCGTTATGATGAAAGTCAACACTGGTTAACGCGTAGCCATGAGTCAACGCCGGGCAACGTGTTGCGATGAAAGTCAACGCTATCAACGCGTAGTCATGATTCAATGATGATCAACACGTTATGATGAAAATCAACACGGTCAACACATAGCCATGAGTCAACACCGGTTAACGCGTATCCATGAGTCAATGTAGGTCCACGCTAGTCAACGCATTGATAATTTTCACCAAAACAAGGCTCAGATCAATTCTCGGCCAAAGGATAATTACAGGATTTCAATTATGATTCAGATACGAATCACCAACGAAGATAATTAGTTCAATGTTGATTCAATGACACGAGCTATAATTTAGAAATCAACACGCCAGCTTTAATTTAAGATTTTGACAATGGTTAGACGATAAACACAGCACCAGAAGAATTTTAGCTATTAAAAAAAATACTGAATAGATTGAAAGCTAAAGGAGTTAATGAATTGAAGGTCGGGTGTATCATATCTAAAGTATTCTAGGCTCATTTATAAAAGAATGAGACTGAAAAATTTTGGAGAGGGTATTTGTAGGCGTCAAAAATTGCCTATAGGTTCCCACACGCAGCTCGAGATAGAGAAAAGATGATGAAAATTATTATCTAAGTCAAGGAGAATTATATGATGCCGTAGCAAATCTAACAAACACATGAAGTGAGTTGGCAAAGCATATGAGTCAATGGGATGATAAAATAACGAGGAAACGACTCGATCGAGAGTTATCTTTAACCCACAAAGAACAAAGCGTCACTCATGTCTCACTCACTCCATGTGTGTTTTGCCTATGAGAGGTTGTAGATCTCTTCACCAAGTTTCTTGTGCATCTTGAATCGCTTCATTCTGAGATCGAACGAAATAATTAGAGGCAAAATAATAGAGAAATGCCAACAGCGTCTCAGCCAATGGCCGAGACACCATTGGTGTCTCTCACCCAGTAAAGCTGTTTTCACCCAATTTTCAATAAGATTTCATCTAGGAACCTCCCCAACTAATTTGAGGCTATCTTTAAATGTGGTTTAGTGGTTATAATCGAAGACGAGATCAAATCATTCGTTCTTATCCGAAAACAGAGCTTCTGAAGCCTATAAATACAGTCCTAGGGTCTTTAATCATAAGGAGCTGAATTTTGAGAGCAATGGTGAATCCCTAAAATTTTGGAGAGCAAGAAGTACAAATTTTAGAGAGGAGGAAGCAAGTTCTTGGTGAGTTCTTTAGCAAAAAAGAGGAAGAGTTCGAGAGATCTGCACCCCTTCAACGTTCTTCTGCCATTTCCTTGAGATTGCATCGTTGTTGTGATCTCAAAAAGAGTGTTTGCCTTACATTGCTGAGTCATTCACTTTAATTTCTTGTTTCCTTTATGAGACAATGAAATCATTCGGATCTGATCCGTGGTGGTCCATAGATAAACACCAGCACAGTCAAAGACCCCACGCAAGTAGCTGGTGATAAACGTCCTCGGCGTGTGTTTCTAAAAAATTCTCTATTTAAATTCTTTTGTATAAAGAAGTCTTATAAAAAGGCTCACTCTTTCGAACTAATAAGTCGATAAACGATTTGTAATGAGTTCCCAAATGAATCAAATTTCCGACGCGAAGAATACTGTGAGCACCTTACAAAAGTATCGTTGTTTCTGTTAGAAGATTGTACAGATTGCATTCATGCTCCCATGTTAGTTACCTGAGAGTAGGGTATGGGACTAAGGATGTTATTCATGGCATTTCTATGCAAGAAGTTTTTATCGGATGTTTATTTCTATAATTGCACCACCTACCTGAGGGTAGTGTGAGATGTTTGACATGATTGGCATTAGATGAGGTTTGGTATGGTCCTGTCATTCATTTATTGTTTTATTCTTAGGATTTGGAGTTGATATTTAGTAATTCACAATTTGAGATACAAGGTATGTACATGAGGGTTTTCTTATTTGGATTATTTCGCTTGATGTACCCATTCTCGTGTTGTGGATTTCTAAATATCAATTTTCGTTAAGTTTAGGATAGATGATTTTATATCTATATGTTCTAACTTATATTTTCATATTTTCATATTTTCATATTTTCATATATACTCCTAACCTCCTCTCCCTGGGGGCGGGGGAGATGATCTCGCTAGAGCTTTGACGCTCGTTGTTTCCCCACTTTTTAGGCAGCGAGTCAGGCGCATGAAGAGTCGTAGGTTGATGGAGTTTCGGATTATCTCCCATCATTATTTATTATTAGTAGTGATTTAGAGCTCCACAATAGTTGTGATTTACTTTCGAACATTTAGAGTTGTATTTTATTTTGTAAAGGTTGAGTGCCTTAGTACTACTTCATTTGACTCTATTGTAAAACCCAAAAAATTTGAATATTTTGTAATAAATAATAATAAATATGTTATATTATAAAAAATGATATTTATTAATATTTGAGTATTCTAGGAATTGATTTGAGATTAATTCAATGTATATATGTGAATATAGAAGTGATATCATGCACACATGCACGGGCCTGAATCTGGAAAAAACAACTAGTTACAAATATATATATATATATATATATATATATATATATATATATATATATATATTATGCACAGAAAAATTGGAATATGAGAAAACTTAAAACACAAACATCGTAGGTCTCTTCAAGAGGTTTCCAACAAATCTTATATCACCTTATTCTGAGATAGGACGTGAAAGTTATGGTCAAAACACCGAATGTTATTTTCCTAGTCAGAATAGGTTTTCTAGTTCGGATCAAACAGGTTTGTTTCGGGTTTGCCTCTATAAATACTTATGTTTTTCATGAAAATTCCTCTCTTTTATCATATTTAAGGACTCTAGCAGCTATCCTCTCCCCTTAAAAACCCTATATCTTTTTCTTATGAATTTTGAGAGATTTGTGAAGCACAATACCGACACGAGGGCGAGATCTTCGACGTGTGACAAGGGAGAACGGGTTGTTTATGCTCATGGATTAGTTGCTATTTAATTTAGAGGTTTATAATGATGTTTGAGGCAAGATTATCTTCATCAAAATCTATCCCCATAGTTAAATAACTAGTGTAGATGATTAATACGATATTGAATATGTGTTTTTATGCTTTAATCTTAACCTAAGGTATTAAAAGTCAGATTTTTGATAGTAAATCTTAAACTAGTGTTAGATTAGTAATTTTTTCTTGCTATTTATAATAGTATCATGATCATGATCATTAGGGTTATTCATAATTTCATTTATATATGAGAAAATTAAGAGATGTACTAACTATATATTTTCTGCAGAAAACTGCAGTACTTATATAATTTTAACTGAGATTTTGAGATAACAAATAAACTCCAAATTTAATCAAACTAGTTCCAAATGAAAGATATATGTATCTAGTTTCTAAAACATAAAATCATTCTTAAAAAGAGTTTGTATAGAGAAAAATATGTTCTTTTTACTAATAACATGTTCTGTAGAAAAACTTTTACACATGTATAATGTTTAATTAGAGATTTGGGATAACAAATAAACTCCAAACTGAACCAATCTTATGCCATTTGAAAGATGTATGAATCTAGTTTTCAAAATAGAAAAACATTTGTAAAAATAGTTTTTCTAGAGAAAGATATGCGTGTTTTACTAACAGAAGTCTTGTCTGTTTTCCTGCTCATTTTGTGGAGCTGTGTTGCGCCGTTTTGAGACGCGTTCGCCGAGTTTTGAGCTGCTTGATGTTACACCTATAGTTATGAATATGTTGTGTTACGCATTTGAAAATCCTAAGGGGATTATGATGAATTTTGATTTGATCATATTTAAATTAGATATCGTTCATACACATGTTGGATGTCATTGATGAGCACAACTCAGTACTATATGGGATAGTACATCGACATATCAGATATACATAGTTTTTATATAAGATGGATATCGTTGATAAGCTCAGTTTAGTACTACATGAGGTAGTACATTGATATTCCACATGTACAGGCTATTGAGTCAGATTTTAGGAGGCTTGATCTAGCCGTCCGTCCAGCACTAGGGTGCGATGAGACTCGTGAGCTATATTTCTAGGATGCCTATTTAGTAGTCCGTCCTGCACTCATGTTACGCACTGAGATTGTGATAATACCAATGAGCCTGTACACAGTTCAGGATACCTACAGGGTAGTCTGTTGTATTGAGACAATTACCTGATAGCCTAAGTGTGGCAGATGTCGATTATGAATACGACATATTACAGAACTATATGACCGAGATACGTTGCTTTTGAAAGTATATAAAATTATCTTTTGGTATTTTATTCTATCTCCCTAGTGATAGTGGAAGATATGATAAATACGATGGGTTGATATCTTAATTCTTTTACTACTTTCTTTACTTCTTAGTTGGGATCAATGATTAGAGATTCACAACTTGAGACATATGGTATATATATGAGGGTTTCCTTGTTTGGATTATTTCACTTGACGTACCAGTCTCTTGTTGTGGATTTCCAATTGTTGGTTTCATTAGATTGTTTTTTTAGTTTGGTATTAATACTTAGATATCTACAATTTGAGACTTATGGTATATACATGATGGTTTCCTTCTTTGGATTATTTCGCTTGATGTACCAGTCTCGTGTTATGGATTTCCAATTGTTGGTTTCATTAGATTGTTTTTAGTTCGGTATTAATGTTTAGATATCTACAATTTGAGACTTATGGTATATACATGTGGGTTTTCTTATTTGGATTATTTCGCTCGACATACTACGTCTCGTGTTGTAGGTTTCTTAATATTAATCCCACATAGATATGGGGAAAATGAATCTAGGTAGACTATGCTTAATAGATAGAGCTTTTACTCCATCTAGCAGCCCTTCCCCCTAGGGACGGATGGAGGTAATCTTGCTGTAGCTCTGATGCTCTTGTTGTTGTTCTTTTTCTTTTAAATTACTTTTCAGGTTGTTCGGAGTTTCGGAGAGCCGTAGGGTGATAGAGTTCTGGCATAGTCACCGTCGCGTATTTTTACTTGTAGAGACTCCACTGTAGTTTTGCGTTTTATCCAAACGTTAGAGTTTTATTTTCATATTGTAAAGGCAGTGTGCCTTGGTATGATTTTTAGTTGATTCATATTAAGACATTTTCATTATTCAGATATCAGATGTATTATAGTTGAGACATGATTCTTTTTTATTTATGAGATATCTCTTCTATATCATGTCTATTATATTTATTCCCTTTATTTTGCCTGTTTTGTGCCTGCACTTCTATTTGGTTCCACTAGAGGATATTGTTATGATTGGTAAAATGTATTTATACATAGTGTGGGTGCATGACAGGTTTGACATCTCTGGTTTCACCTTGGACTGCAGCCTTGTGTGAACCCTGGGGCGTCACAGTTGGTATCAGAGCTCTAGTTCCAGTATCCTAGGATCATTCCTGTGTCGAGTCGTGGAGCTAAGATAGAGTTTCCTAAGAATCATGGATAGAGTCCGCTAGGAATTTCTAGAATGAGTGAGGACGTTATATACGTATATTAAAAAATTTACAATTTTTTTTTCTTGTGACACTTACCTTACTTTGATTGAAAAGTAATTGCATGAATGATAAGTGTTACGATTTTTCCTATTGGTATATGTTATGTTATTTATGATTGGGATCTTACTTACTGTGTCAAATAAGCTCTCCTCTTGGTATTATAAACATTGTATCGAGGACGTGGTCGAGGTAAAGCTTGTACCAGGAGAACTGGGTAAGTAGAGCCCGAGCCACAGCAGGCTCTATAGTATCTGATCGACTTGGAAACACCAATTGTAGAAGCAGAGACTAGCAACACTCGAGGAGTGAGTAGAAAGCCAGATTTCACTTTCTAAAGTTCCACCACCAGTTGTACCAGCTGTACCTATTGAAGAGGTAATACCGAAGGTTTCACCATCGCCACATCTAGCTGTTAATAGAGCCATAGAGCAGGAAGCTTGGCTCGGTAAGATTGAGGAAGCTATTAGAAGTTGGGAGCATAGAAATTTTAGGGTACATCGGATTTAGTTACAACCTATAAAAGGAGGAAATATATGAGAAATACTTTTAAATTTACTTAATGTCAGCACAGTACATAGATGAAGATTAGTTATATTCAGATTAAAGGATGACGCCGGAGGATAGGACCGATTTTAGTTATGCCAGAGTAGCGAATGTCAATTTCATAGAAGGATTTCATCTACTATTTCAAAAAGCAGCTAGACCTAACCCGATTAGAGCAGGGAGACGTTCTAAGAATTGATTTTGGAAGCATGATTGTTCGGACACCAGGGCAAGGATAATAAATCTTTTGCAAGACTAGGAGGAACCCAGTAATGGGGTAAGGATTTTTATCACCACCAACATATCTGTGGTCAGGGTCAGCAGTCGCAGGGTCACGGTTACAGCCAATAGCAGAAGATCGATGCACCACCTATCATTCTGAGGATAGAGGGACCTGCAGGCCAGATTCGCGCTATCCAAAAAATTTCTGAGGGATAGATAGTCCCATAAATTCTACCGTCAGTAGCACAACAGTCGTCAGCCACTGACAAGGTTTATGCAATCGTACTGTATGATCATGGTGCGAGCAAAACTTTCTTAGTGATTATTCATTTCCAGCTCAGATCTTGTTCGATTCAGGAGCTTCTCATTCTTTATCTCTCATACATTCATGGATAGGTTCTAGCTAGTTGCATATCCTTTAGATGTACCGTTATCTGTTTCTACTCCTTTAGGGGAGGTGTCCCTATCAGGGAGTGTCCATAGAAGATGTGTTATCAGTCTAGATGAGTCTGAGTTTATCATAGATCTAATTATTTTGTGGATGTTGGTGTTCGACATCATTCTTGGTATGGATTGGCTATCTTCCTACCATGTTTTTTGTTAGTATGGACTGTTTTGCTAAAATAGTCAGCTTGCGAGCATCCAATGGGTCTGAGTTGATAGTAGCGACCTCACAGGACAACAAGTTTGTGGAATTATTTCTGGCGTACATTAAGGAGGTGATGCTACGGGATCGTGGTGCTGATTTAAGCGAGACGCGAGTGGTCTCAGAGTACCAGAATGTTTTTTATGATATATCGGGTTTACCTCTAGTGAGAGAGGTCGAGTTTTTGCATCGAGTTGTAGCAAGGTACGACACTAATATCCTGAGCACCCTATCGTATAATACCTGTTGAGATGAGGGAGCTACAGACCCAGTTAGATAAGTTATTATCTTAGGGTTTTATTTGCCGGAGTCATTCTCCATGGGCAGCGCCAGTCCTTTTCATGAAGAAGGAGGTTGACAGTCTGCGCCTATGTATAGACTATCACGAGTTGAACAAAGTCACTATTCACAATAGGTACCCACTACTGAGGATTGATTACTTGTTCGACCAGCTACGGGGAGCGTAACATTCTCTAAGATTGATCTTCGTTCTGGCTATCATCAGTTGCGGGATCAGGAGATGGATATTCCCAAGACCGCCTTTCTGACTCGATATGGGTCTTTCAAATTCTTTGTCATGCCATTTAGACTGATCAATGCACCCGCGGTATTCATGGATTTAATGAACCAGGTTTTCGGTCCATACTTGGACCAGTTCGTGATCATCTTTATTGACGGCATCCTTATATATTCAAGATCGAAGGCAGAACACGAGCAACATCTCTGTTTAGCATTACAGACATTGCAGGAGCATCAGCTGTACGCCAAGTTAAGCAAGTGCGAGTTTTGGCTTTTTGAAGTCAGATTTTTAGGACATGTTATCAGCCAGGAGGGTATTATAGTAGACCTAACTAAGATAGAGGCCGTACTAGATTAGGAGCCGCCAAAGATGGTTACAGAGATTCGTAGTTTCCTAGGATTAGCAGGCTATTATAGAAAGTTCATTCAGGACTTCTCGAAAATTACGATGCAGCTTACATATTTTACAAAGAATGGTGTACAGTTTGTTAGGGGCACAGAGTGTCAGGAGGCCTTTAAGACTTTAAAGACTAAGTTGACTATAACGCCAGCATTGGTTATTCTGAACAGTAATAAGACCTTCGTAGTCTACATAGATGCGTCGTTAGCGGGTCTAGGAGACGTTTTAATGCAGACCCAAAGGGTAGTAGCATACATTTCACGTCAGTTGAGAACGCATGAACAGAACTATCCCACACATGACTTGGATCTAGCAGCAGTGGTCTTCCAATTGAAGACATTGAGACACTAGCTTTACAGAGTACAGTTCGAGCTATTCACAGATCATCGAAGCTTGAAGAACCTCTTCTCTCAAAAAGAACTAAATCAGAGACAATGATGATGGGTTGAGTTCATTAAGGATTATGAGTTTGCGATTCAGTATCATCCGAGAAGGCAAACGTTGTGACAGACGCGTTGAGCAGGAAGCGTCAACATCGGATTTCAACTGGAGATGCTTATTATAATGAGATCTTTACACCGTCAGCCAGTTTGATTTTAGACCAGAGATTGGCGGGAGCATCATATTTTTGGGAGCTTTGTCCGTACAGCCATCTTGGAGTGACAGAGTGGTTAGTGCTCAGTTGGATGACTCTTGGATTCAAACCTGAAAGAGAGATTTCCAAAGAGCCAAAATCTAATTGGACCGTTGGAGTAGATGGATGTCTTTGAATGAAGGGCCGATTAGTTATGCTAACTAGTGCAGAGCTAAAGAAGGAGTTGCTTGATGAGGTGCATCGTTCTAGGTATACAGTACATCCAGGCACAACGAAGATGTACAAGGATCTGAAGAGATATTTTTGGTGGAGCGGCATGCGTAGTGAGATTGCAGAATATGTAGCTAAGTACTTTACCTGCCAGCAGATGAAGGCAGAACATTAGATACCAGTAGAAACCCTATAGTCTTCACCCGTTCTAGAGTGGGTGTGGGCAGATATTTCTATGGACTTTATTGTAGGATTACCAAGATCGAAGAAGGGGAATAATTCAATTTGGGTAATAGTGGATCGGTTGATAAAGTCAGTACATTTCATACCAGTAAAGATGACTTACACGATGGAGACTTATGCGAGGATATTCATCCAAGAGAAAGTGAGATTATATGGAGTTCCAGAGACGATTGTATCAGACCGAGGCTCAGTTTTCACTTCGCACTTTTGGAGGAGCTTCTAGAATTCTTCCAGTAGCCAGTTGTCGTATTCTTATGGTTTTCACCCGTAGACAAATAGACAAATGAAGAGAGTCAATCAAGGTTGGAGAATATGTTGCGGGCTTATGTTATAGATTTCTAGGGCAGTTGGGAGGACCACATCCCATTGATTGAATTCGCTTATAACAATAGTTACCAAGTGACAATTGGTATGGTACCGTATGAGGCGTTACACGGGAGACCTTGTAGATCGCCTAGTTGCTGGGCAGAACCAGAGGATAACCTATTACTTGGACTGGAATTAGTGAGATAGACTATAGAAAAGTAGCAATAATTCGGGATCGTATTTTGCAGCACAGAGTCTCCTGAAGAGTTATGCAGATCAGAAACAACGACCATTGGAGTTCCAGGTTGGGGACTATGTATTGTTGAAAATATAACCAATGATGGGAGTTTAGTGATTTGGTAGACGGGGGAAGCTTTCCCTGAGGTATATTGGTCCATTCAGGAGAGTGGAGCGCTTTGGAACCGTTTCATATCGGCTAGATTTTGTAGCATCGATGTTGAGTATACACAATATCTTCCATGTTTCGATACTTAAGAAGCATCTACGTGATGAGGAGCAACAACGAGTGTTAGACATGACAGAGGTTGAGATTCTTGATGATATGACTATTATTGCAATTTCTATGTGTATTCTTGCCAAGAAAGACAAGAGACTTAGAAATAAAGTGATATCTTTAGTTAAAGTTTAATGAAATCAGAAAGGAGCTAATGAAGTTTCTTGGGGCTCGATGAGGATATGCATCACGATGACTTGCACCTATTTACTTGTACCTATTTGAGCAAGTAAATTGTTTGGATATGATTTGTCTATATTTATAATTATCTATATGCTCATATCTATACTTAACGCTAGAATGGTGGTATTAGCACTTAGCTCCTAATTATTCGAAACATATGTTATATATATAGGAGGTTCCTTGTTTGGATTTTTCACCCGACGTACTTGTTCCACTTAGTTAGGGGTTAAGTGAGAATATTTGCATTCTAGATAGTTAAGTATAGATATCGATGAGGATCCTTGGGAGCGCGAAGATGTTGTGCATCGCGACTACTCGCACCTGTTTGAACAGGTAAGCTGATTAATTTTGATAGGTGTTCATGATTATCCATATGGTTATATTTATATTTAACGCTAGAATGAGGATATTAACACTTGGCTCCAAATCATTCGGAACACATGGTATATATATGAGGGGTTCCTTGTTTGGATTTTTCGCCCAATGTACTAGTCTCGTTTGGTTAGGGGTTAAGTAGGAGTATTCGTATTCTAGATTGTTAGGTGTAGATATTATAATATTTTATATCTAAATATTTATGATAATGTATTATTAATCTCTATGATACGTTTGGAGAATTTCGGGGACGAAATTCTTTTTAAGAGGGGAAGAATGTAAAACCCAAAAAATTTAAATATTTTATAATAAATAATAATAAATGTGTTATATTATGAAAAATGATATTTATTAATATTTGAGTATACTAGTAATTGATTTGAGATCAATTCAATGTATATATGTGAATATAGAAGTGATATCATGCACACATGCACGGGCCTGAATCTGAAAAAACGACTAGTTAAAAATATATGTTTTTTACATACAAAAAAGTTGGAATCTGAGAAAACTTAAAAGACAAAAGTTATAGGTCTCTTCAAGAGATTTCTAACAAATATTATATAACCTTATTCTAAGGTCGTACGTGAACGTTATGGTGAAAATACCGAAGGTTATTTTTCTAGTCAGACTAGGTTTCCTGGTTCGGGTCAAACAGGTTTGTTTCGGTTTTGCCTCTATAAATACCTATGTTTTTCATGAAAATTCCTCTCTTTTATCATATCTATGAATCCTAGTAGCCATCTTATCCCCTCAAAAACCCTAGATCTTTTTCTTATGAATTTTGAGAGCTTTGTGAAGTACAATACCGATACGAGGGAAAGATCTTCGACGTATGACAAGAGAGAACGGATTGTTTGTGCTCGTGGATCGGTTGTTGCTTAATTCAGAGGCTTAGAACAATGTTTGAGGTAAGATTATCTTCATCCAAACCCATCCCCACAGTTAAATAACTAGTGTAGATGATTAATATGATGTTGAATATGTGTTTTCATGATTTAATCTTAACCTAAGGTGTTAAAAGTCAGATTTTTGATAGTAAATCTTAAACTAATGCTAGATTAGTAATCTTTTCTTGTTGTTTATGATAGTATCATGATCATGATCATTAGGGTTATTCATAATTTCGTTTATATATAAGAAAATTAAGAGATGTACTAAGTATATATTTTCTGCAGAAAACTACAGTACTTATATAAATTTAACTAAGATTTTGAGATAACAAATAAACTCCAAATTTAACCAAACTGATTCCAAATAAAAGATATATGTATCTAGTTTCTAAAACAGAAAACCATTCTTAAAAAGAGTTTGTTAGAGAAAGATATGTTCTTTTTACTAACAACATATCCTGTAGAAAGATATATGTATAATGTTTAATTGGAAAATTGGGATAACAAATGTACTCAAAGCTGAACCAATCTTATGCTATTTGAAAGTTATGTGAATCTAGTTTTCAAAACAGAAAACCATTTATAAAAATAGTTTTCCTAGAGAAAGATATGCTCGTTTTACTAACAGAAGTTCTATCTGTTTTCCTGCTCATTTTGTGGAGCTGTGTTGCACCGTTTTGAGATGCGTTCATCGAGTTTTGAGCTGCTTGATGTTATACGTATAGTCATGAATATGTTGTGTTATGTATTTGAGAATCCCAAGTGGATTATGAGTCGTTTTTATTTGATCATTTTTGAATAAGATATCATTCATACACATGTTGGATGTCATTGATGAGCACAGCTCAGTACTATATGGGATAGTACATCGATATACCAGATATACACAGTTTACATATGAGGTGGATATCGTTGATGAGCTTAGTTCAGTACTACATGAGGTAGTGCATCGATATTCCACTTGTACAGGCCATTGAGTCGGATTTTAGGAGGCTTGATCTAGCCATCCGTCCCGCACTAGGGTGCGATGAGACTCGTGAGCCGTATTTCTAGGATACGTATTTGGTTGTCCGTCCCGCACTCATGTTACGCATTGAGATTGCGATGAGACTAATGAGCCGTATACACAGTTTTGGATACCTACAGGGTAGTCCGTTGTTTTTATTGACACAATTACCTCATAGCCTAAGTGTGGCAGATGTCGGTTATTAATACGATATATCACTGAACTATATGACCGAGATACGTTGCTTTTGATAGTGTACGAAATTATGTGTTGGTATTTTATTCTATCTCCCCAGTGATAGTGGAAGATATGATAAATACGATGTGTTATTGTCTTAATTCTTTTACTGCTTTCTTTACTTTTTAGTTAGGATCAATGATTAGAGATTCACAACTTGAGACATATGGTATATATATGAGGGTTTCTTTGTTTGGATTATTACGCTTTACGTCCCAGTCTCAGGTTGTGGATTTCTAATTGTTGGTTTCATTAGATTGTTTTTTTAGTTCGGTATTAATGTTTAGATATCGACAATTTGAGACTTATGGTATATACATGAGGGTTTCTTTATTTGGATTATTTTGCTCGATGTACTAGTCTCGTGTTGTGGATTTCTAATTATTGGTTTCATTAGATTTTTTTAGTTTGGTATTAATGTTTAGATATCTACAATTTAAGACTTATGGTATATACATAAGGGTTTCCTTGTTTGGATTGTTTTGCTCGACGTACTCCTTCTCGTGTTGTAGGTTTCTTAATGTTATTCCCACTTAGATATAGAAAAAACGAATCTAGGTATACTATGCTTAATAGATAGAGCCTTCACTCCATCTAGTAGCCCTTCCTCTGGGGCGGATGAAGCTAATCTTGCTGTAGTGCTCTGACATTCTTGTTATTATTATTTTTCTTTTAAAATACTTTTCAGGTAGTTCGGAGTTTCGGAGAGCCGCAGGGTGATGGAGTTCTGACATAGTCGTCGTCACGTATTTTTACTTGTAGAGACTCCACTATAGTTTTAAGTTTTATCCAAACATTAGAGTTTTATTTTTATATTATAAAGACAGTGTGCCTTAGTACGACTTTTAGTTGATTCATGTTGAGATATTTTCATTATTCAGATATCAGATGTATTATAGTTGAGACATGATTCTTTTTATTTATAAGATATCTCTTCTATATCATGTCTATTATATTTATTCCCTTTATTTTGCTTGTTTTATACCTGCACTTCTATTTGGTTCCACTAGAAGATATTGCTCTGATTGGTGAAACGTGTTTATGTACAGTGTGGGTTCATGGTAGGTTTGACATCTCTGATTTTACCTTGGACTGTAGCCTTGTGTGAACCCAGGGGCGTCACATATATGTATTGAGATACTTCACATTGGTTTCAGTTTGTCAGTTGTATTTCATTTTATTCAGTTGGAACATGATTATATTTTTATTGTATTCCCTCATTTCCTTTATCATGTCCATATTACTGTCATCTTTACCTTATCTGCTTTGTACCTATGCTTGTTTATTATTTATTCCATTAGAGAGATATTACTGTGATGGTGAAACATGTTTTTGCACAGTGTGGATGCGTGGAAGGTTTGACATCTTTGGATTCACCTTAGACTGCAGCCTTGTGTGAAACCAGGGGCGTCACAACTAGCTCTTTATTCTCATAGTCCTCACTAAATCCTTTGATTTGTTCACAATATTAGTGAATTGAATGAAAATATCTTAAATGCTCTTTGAAGACTTCATCCTAAGTTTTCGTACTTGCTAATAAGCATAGCATGTTTGGCCTCCTTCACTTGCGATTGTAGGCGTATAAAATTGCCTATAGGTCCCTCAACACAGCTCGACACGGTGATTCGGCAAATCAACGAACCATCGAGTGACGAGGCGACGAAGTCAACAAATTGCACGCGATCAACGGAATGAATTCGCGTGCGGAATCAATCCAACGGTTCGGGGAGTTAACGAGTCGTCCAACCAAGAGAGGACTCGGATAAATCGCGATCGAATCAAGATCAGTTTCGGACCCGGACTCAGAAGTGGATTTACTGCCAAATAAAGACCCGGACTATCATATCTAGGTCCGATACAAATCAAACAAAGAACCGAAAGACGGGAAACAACCGAACAACGGGAAACGGAACACACCCGGGGGACTCGGCCGAAACCGAGCCAACCCGAGGTGGCTCGGCCCAAGCCGAGCCACCCCAGGGTGGCTCGGTGGCCGAGCCACCCCAAGGTGGCCGGTGGTTTCCCCTTCCCCCCCTCACGTGCACACGGGCACAGTGAAGAGAGGCTATAAATAGAGGAAGGGGTTCTTCATTTTAAAAGGTTGGAAAAAGAGGAGTCGAAGCTCTGCCGGATTCAGATCTAAGAACTTAGAAAAGATTGGAGCTTTGGAACTTCAAGGGCTTGTCCATCCAGATCCGGTGCTCGGCGATCGTCAACGCCAAATAAGGCAAGTGTTCGAGAGGAATCGGATCCCGAATCTCAGATCTACATCGTTATACTCCGGATCTAAGCTTGGTTCTTAGATCCCGAGATTCGAGCGGTCATTTCCTTGGTGAAATGATCCCTCCCGGCTATTATCTCCTTGGTGGGATAATACCCATAATACGTCGTAGATCTGCTTGGATCCAGATCACGCGGTGGTCCACGGTAAACAACCCCGGCGTAGGCAAACAACCCACGCAAGTGAGTGACCGCAAAACAGGAGCTCGCGATTTGTTCGACAAACAAGGAAACAAATTTGTAATTTTCATTTTTTTATTTGATTTTTGTTGTAACCGGATCTTATAAAAAGATCGGATCTTTGTAATCGATAAACTGTTACAAGAGTGTACAATGGAATCAATGATGAAAGCTACAATTTTTCCCGCGAACAATCTGGCGACCACAGTGGGAGCCAACAGCTTCGCTGCCGAAGCTGGAGCGTCGCAGCCGCGGATCTCAATCCTGGTCGTGGAGGAGATCGAATACGAGTTCGATCAGCAAAAGTTTGAGGCGTACTTGTCGTCCTCGTCCGGATCAACCTCCCCCCGCAAGTCCAAGAAGTTCTCCTCTAGGAGAAAAGTTCGTTGGTACGAAGAAGTTGAAAACACCAACAAAGATCTCGCCCTGCTGGATGCCGAAGCTGCATTGGGTGAGATCTCTCCAACTTCCAACCAGGTCAGATCCGCTCTGGCCAAATCTTCCGTTGCCGAGGGCGTAGTGACTCTCTCGAAGAGAGCCCGCCAAAGGTAACGTCAACTCCTTGCCAAACAATTCGCAAAGGCAATGGAATCTGTGGACGGGATCCGCTACAACACGGATCTGAAGAACAGGAGAGGCAAACAGCCTCAACAACAGATGAGTGGCAACTCCTCCAAGCCGCCAACCAACGAATGGATCCGCGTCAAACGGAATCGTTCAACGCTGGAGGAATGCATTCGCAAGCGTCACGCACTATCAGCGCAGGCACGGGCTCAAGCTGAAGAAGCCCGTAGAAAGCTTCAGAAGGAGGTGACAAAGAAGCCGCCACCAACCCGCAAAGTGTGGAGGCCGAAATCCGAAGTGGCGATTCAGGCCAAAGAGCAACCTTTGCAACCTTCGAAGCAGATCCAACCTCCGGCGAACCAAACAAAGTCGCCGACAATTCCCATGGCTACTATGGGAGGTCACACAGAATCATCCCAGAGAAAGAAGTCAGTTTTGGAGCGCCTCGGCCCACTCCCCAATGGACGATGCAAAACTCCAGTTCAAGAGCGCTTGGGCCCGATGAAGAAGCCCCGAACGACTCAACATGCTGGGGGTCGCCGTCATTCTCAGCATGATAAGGAGTTCAAAGCAGCTGTGCGCGCCAATTTGCGCATCGAAGTCCAGGAGTCCGCTGAGAACACACGCCCACAAAGGCATGTTTCGAGGCGCGTAACTTTTGAAAGCCCAAAGAAGGCAGGTCGCCCTCAGAAGGAAACGTTGTCGTCCGATGACGATGACGTTATACCTGAGAGATCGTACCAACACACGATAGGTTACTCCGACTTTCATACGGACGAGTTGTACTATCGTGCTGGGGGTACGAGCAGAGCCAGAAAGAGAAGTCCTCATAGGCTCGAAGCTCAATGCCCCTGTTCCAAACTCATTCGGGCAGTATTGACTGAATGTAACTGCATCAAGACGGTCCCCGAAAGAGTTTCGGTTTTCGAGAGGCTCAGCACTGAAATCCCAAAGCCAAGGCCCAAGCGGTTCCAACGAAGAAGAGCGGTGGTTGAAGATGGAGAATTTCCGAGGGTCACCGCTAACGTGACTAGCAAAAGGACATCGACACGGGATGATCTCGAGTCGATTCTGAAAGCATCCCGGCATCTAACCCGTCTACAGTCTGGAGCCGTCGCACGAGGAACTTATGGCAGGGTTTGGATAAGACCACCTTCAGAAGATAAAGAATCGGATGCTTGCTCTGCGGTTGCGTCTGACAACACCGTATCCAGCGAAGGAGAACCCCGCGAGTCATTCATGATAAGCGCGGAACAAGTGGCCAAGAGGCTCAAAGAAGCCATGGCCAAACAACAGGAGAGCTTCAGGCTCGAGATGCAGATGGCCATGCAGACCATGAAAGAGATGCATGACCAACAACTCCAGGCACTGAGGAACCAACAAGGCGAACCAAGTCGTCGTAACCAGAACAATCTGGAAGATGAGGACACAGGTGCAAATGAAACTCATAATGTCAATGACCCTCCCATCAACGCAGGGGGTGGTAATGAGGATGCCAACGAAGGTACAGGTGAAAACCTCAAGATCAAAAACCTCGAGAATAAGATCAATATGTTGATTTCCGCTCAAGAGGTGAAGAAGACGGGCATTCCTTGTCCATACCCAAAACAGTGGGAATCAATCCCCTATCCGAAGAAGTTTAGTTTAATCAACTTCACGCCGTTCGATGGGAAGGGTTCCCCCACTCAGCATTTGATTTACTTCAAATCGCACCTGGGTGTTATCTCCGGCAATGAGCCTCTGATGGTGCGGTCATTCGTTGGCACTCTTCGCGGAGCCGCCTTCGATTGGTACCGCCGCCTCAAGCCAGGTAGCGTGAGCAGCTGGGACGATATGGAGACCATGTTCCTCACCAATTTCTTCGACGACGACACCGAGATATCCATCGGGTCATTGCTCGACGAGAAACAGAAAGACGGGGAATTAGTGGACACCTTCGTCAAGAGGTTCCGGAACAAAGCAATAAACTGTCGGGACCCGATCACTGAGGAGTTCATTCTCCAGACTTGCCACAACAACCTTGCATTGGACGTGTTGGAAGCAATAGGGACAGCACCGTCCAATAATTGGAAAGACTTGAAGGTCCGAGGGGAACAAGCCGAACGCTTCCTCCGAAGGAAGAAGGCCGAGAGGGGTCAATTGACGACGAATCCTCCGAACTCGAACTTCGCCTCCCGTGGTAAGGGCAAGACACCCGCAACGACTGTCGATGCTAATCAAACATCGCAACAGCAGTCCCGGAGGCAGCAAAAGACTTCGGATCAGAGGCCTCAAAAAGAGTACTCCTTCAAGGACGAAGATGTTCCAGCCATCTTCAAATCTCTCCTTGACAATAACAAGATCAAGCTCCCACCGATCACGAATCAGGAGGAAGCTGACGATATTGCGGATCCGAAGTACTGCGCATACCACCGGAGGATCATTCACCCAACCAAGGCGTGCTTTACACTCAAGAATAGCATCCAAACCTTGGTTGAAGCCGGCGTCATAACGTTAGAGTGAGCCAGTTAAAAAAACGGCACAACTCCGACCGGTATAAGAGTATAAACTGCTTCCTGAAACTCCGACCGGTATAAGAGTATAAACTGCTTCCTGACACTCCGAAGAGTATACGAGTATAAACTGCTTCTCAATCCTCCGACCGGTATAAGAGGTTAAACTGCTCTCTGATACTCCAATAGGTATATGAGTCTAAACTATTTCCTTTCTTTCACAGGAAGTTCCTGGAGAGTGCCTTACGTGGTATTCTTAAGGATAACCTGATCGTGCAACTGATGCAATGATACACCCAGTTTTGTAAAGAAAGCTGGGGGTGGATAAATTCATGTAAAGGGAAGTTCCCGAAAAAATGTTACATCTAATTTTCTTAGGGATAACCCGATCATTACAAATAAGGTGATAAACGCTAAACTCTTAATTTCCGAACACGATTGGTGTTTGACGACTCATAGTCTCCCACCATAGAATCCCCCACCGATCAAATTGACGGCGGGACCACCGAAATTCTTTCCTATTTAATCCATTCAATCTTCTGCTATATTCGTGCACTCAACACTTTCATTGTTAGAGTCCGGATGTAATACTTGGAGTTTTGATATCAATCCTTGACGATTTGTCAAACCCCTTCGTGTTAAGTCCTTATAACTTAACACCGGGAATTCCTTCCGAGTGATCAAACCTTCCTACAGTTAGGATCGTCTCAAATCCCCCACTTGGTCAAACCTTCCTATAGTTAGGACCACGTTCAAAATCCCCTCTCGATTCCTTCAATGAACGAGAGGCCCACAAATCGAGCGATCAAACCTTCCTACAGTTAGGGTCATCTTAAACTCTCACTTGGTCAAACCTTCCTACAGTTAGGACCACGACAAAAATCCCCTCTCGATTCCTTCAATGAACCAGAGGTCCACTTTCAAATTGAGCGATCAAACCTTCCTACAGTTAGGGTCATCTCAAACTCCCGCTTGGTCAAACCTTCCTACAGTTAGGACCAAAACCACAATTCACTCTCGATAAACGAGGAATTCATCTTTTGTTCGGTAATTAAACCTTCCGACAGTTAGGGTTATCCGAATCTTTTCGATTCTCGGAGTGGAGATCCCACTCTTAGTTTCACCTTTCCGGATTCTGGGGGTGGAGATCCCACCTCAAGTCTCCTTTCTTTGTTTAGGGAATAGAATATAAAATTCTTCCTTCCCACACCAATCATTTTCCAAGAATTTTGGATTCATTCTAGGAAGTTTATCCCGAATCCTAAGCAGGGATAAGTCTGCGCCTAACACGCGCTGCCGGTTTAGTCTTTTCCCGCAGAAAAAGACACCAGAGTTCGATTCTGGGGTACTTTATCCTGAAATCTAAGCAGGGATAAGTCTGCGCCTAACACGCGCTGCCAGTTTAGTCTTTTTCCGATTGAAAAAGACACCAGAGTTCGATTCTGGGGTATTTTATCTTAAAACCTAAGAAAGGATAAGTCCGCGCCTAACACGCGCTGCCGGTTAGTTCTTAACCGTTAAAAAGAACACTCGCCCACATATTCAACATTGTGGCAGGTTGTTATTAATAACACACAAATCCATACCTTACACGCATGGGGAATTTCATCCTGAATTCTAAGAAAGGATATGCCGACGCCTAACACGCGTCGCCGGTTTAGTCTTTCGCCGACTGAAAAAGACACCGGGGTCTAAACCTGGGGAATCTTATCCCGAAGCCTAAGAAGGGATAAGCCAACGTCTAATACACGTTACTGGATAGCCTATTCCCATAATAATGGCAAAGTCTACATATTCGAAGTTGTAGCATAAAGTCTAAGGGAGTTCATTCCTTTAGCACAACGTCACATGCGGAACGGATTTAAACAATCCGCATGTAAGCCCGATTCAAACGGTAATCGGTAAGAGCATCTCAAATCCGTTGAAGGTT